>VOQZ01000940.1:0-21474 GCA_008079305.1 Phytophthora palmivora
GTGAGGACCACCCAGCTTTCTACACAAGGACAACGAAATCGCTTTCGGATTCTCGTCTGTGCAGTATCCGAACCCACTGGTACTTAAGGGTTCTGGCACCGGTGCTGCTGCTAGTGCCACTGGAGTCCTACGTGATGTTCTCACTATTCTCAACTCGCTTAATGGCAAGAATGTTCACGTCTAAATGATGCGGACAGGAGTGCAGTATGACTGCAAGTCACTATCAAGTGACATCTACCATCGACCGATTCGTGCTTTGAATGCGCTCGATGAAAGAAGCTTTCGTATTCCATCCCAACGTGTATATATCAATAAACCAAAGCTTGCCCAGCACAACGTGTGAATGTTTCAAGATGGTTAATGCGGAACACAAAATGGTTGATTGAAAACTTAGGAAGAACGCACATCGGGTTTGGAACTCGTCACGAACTAGCTATGGAGCGTCTTGGATGTTCGTGAACAATTCGTAAAGCTTGTTTGCCTTAGGTTGACGTGGAAGGCACAGCAACGACAGCAGGAGTGATCGGGGCCGACACCGGGGATTTCACAAAATTGGCGCAATGGGGATCGTCGGAGTAGCAGGAGTGGAGATTGGAGCGATGGCTGGGATAGTTGGAGGAAGCACGGGAGTCACCGGAATCGGAGCTGGGGTCGGAACAACTGCCGGAAGTGCAGCACCGAGCAAATTCACCACGTGACCAGCTATCGCACCCGTGTTACCACTTCTCACAGCTGAAATGATACCAGCAGCGTTGGAGAGAACTCCTGGGGTTGTCGCGACACGAGTCAAAAGACCGAATAGGTCCTCAGTCGACATTGTGTTGGCCAAACCTGCTTCCGGGCTGTTCGACATCATTTCCTTAATGGTATGAGCGAGTTTCACGCGGTCGCTTGTCGACAGGACAATGTTACTCCTTGTCACGAGCAGGTTGTTGTTGTTGGCGTTTAAAATGTTGGAGACACCAACTGTACTGGGTCCACGGAGTTTAGAGGTCATGGTCATGGCTTGGTCGGATGAGTCCGAGGCTTGGTCGTCGGAGTCCGTGGTCGTGGTCATGCTACTCGGCTGGTGGTCTGCCGTCACGAAGGACACCAGGTACACAAGCACAATAGCAATTACAGTATTCGACAGCTTCATATTGTAGCTTGGAGTGAAAAGCTTAGGTGGGTAGTGACGAAGCCGACTTGAGTACTTGGAGTCCAATTGAACAATGACGGAGAAGTAAGAGTCTCCACTTGATCATTATCATCGCCTCGTGAGATGACATTGTTCTGAATTTTCGTCATGGAAAACACCAAGAAACCCCGATCACTAGCGTAGAAATCTCCTGTTCCGCTGCCACAGAAATTGCTTTACAGCTAAAAATTTTAGTTCAAGTGCGCAAGCCATCATTTCATTATCTTTAATGTCGTCTTCCTTGTGTAATTTATTCAGGACGTAATTGATCCTGCCGAGTCATTGCGTGACGGGGAATTTTTTCGACGAGGAGTTGCTTTCAGTTTGATAAGGAACTGTAAAGCTTCCACCCAGTCACTACGTTTAGTTTTCTTCACTTCCGGCTCTCACCGTCTGCGATCTGAGCAACCAACATTAATGTGAACACAGAACAATCAATTTCAGTATTTCGCACTCACCTCCAGATCCAGCGTTCGGTTTTCTTCATATTCGACAGAGAAGCAGTGAGGAGCTCTTGCTGATTGTTTTGCTCGCTCAAATACTCGAGTTTCCTGGCCGATGCATACTCGCACAATGGAACGCGTCGGGATTGTTGCTTTCGGGATGGTGCTATTTACCAGGCGATAATTGAGGTATTCGAGATCAGCAGAACACCAAACAAAACGGACATGAGGTTTCCCATAGCGCCCGTACTTGACGAACAAGCTTCCATTGCGTAAAAGCTCCATGCGTGCTCGGATCAAGTCACTCCCAGATTTTTGACAATTTTCTGTTGGGGTGAACCAACCCCATCCGTTGTCAAAGCAGCACTTCGAATGGTAATCTGCTTGTCATCAATTGGCATTTCTTCAGATTCACTAGCTTTGCTATACTCTGATCTCTTCAAAACCTTCGGGTCACGATCGATAGGCTCTGGTTTCGTTGGTGGACTTTGAAGTCGAGCCGCAGACGGATGATCATATTGTGAGTATCTGAAGCCTCAGTGTCATTTTCACTATCGCTTCCACCATTTGTTTCATGATCTCCCATACTATCACCTCTTTCACTTTCAGACGGTTGTCGACGAGAAATATTGCGCTTTCGAACAGCACCCGTGTGCGATTTTGATCGGGGAATATTCGTTTTTGGCTCGCCTTCCGTCCTCTGCGCCTCTGTAACCTTTTGAATTTGGACTTTCAGTTGTTCAGCTTCACGCTTCTGTTCAAGCAATCGTTGCTCGAGTATTTCTACTGTGCGTGTTTGTTTGGTCATCAGTTCCTGAAGTTCTGCTGCTGTATTCGACGCAAAGAAAGTATTTTCTTTCAAAACAATCAGACACCCAAGAGCTGTCGCCATTCCCTGCTCTCGAATACCTTGTGCAACAGCTTCATACAGCAGTCGTGCTTCCTCAAACTCGCCTTCACTACTGGATTTGTCAAGTTCTTCACGTGGTAGATCTCCAGTAAGCAAGAGTCTTTCTACGATCTCTTCACATTGCATCCAGTCTACTTTTTGACCAGCCTGGTTTGCTTTCTCTCGTGCACTTTTCACTGCGGCCAATGCTGTTTGTGTCTCTTCTTGGGCTTGAGTAAGTCGTCGTTCCCATTGTTGCTCTTGTTTGGCGAAATGCAGTGCCTGATCCTTGATGTCCTTCTCAAGTTGTACAGCTCGTTGCTGTAGTTCAAAATTTGTGGATTCAAGTTCTGCATTGAGTTTTTCAACAGCCTCCAAGCGCTTTTCAGTATCTACTTCAGTGTTTACAGCGATATCTACTGTCACTTCCGAACAGC
The DNA here is from genome assembly GCA_008079305.1 of Phytophthora palmivora. NCBI lineage: Eukaryota > Oomycota > Peronosporomycetes > Peronosporales > Peronosporaceae > Phytophthora > Phytophthora palmivora. The sequence continues at coordinate 2,947 of VOQZ01000940.1, forward strand.
GTTGCATGAAGCGACAAGTTGAAATGGATTCATCCACGAAATCATTTTCAGGATTCAGTGTTGCAATGAACACCGACTTGCAGTTTCCACCTAGACTACCACGTAAAACCGATGTGAGCATGGAGTTTCGATACGGAATGTGATACGCCTTAGAAACTGTGTTGCGCTTGTTCCGCAGCGATAAAATCACTTGTTCAAGATGATGAAGTGAGAGGTTAATGTGTTTTCCTTCTGACCGCATTCGCTGTGTACCATCACGCTTATAAACTCGCTCCGAGCCTGCAAGATCCACTAAGTGCAACTTGGATGTGACGATCATATCGGAATCGATAGGACGAGATTCAATCATGACGCTAAAAATTGAGTGAGAACGTGATGAGGCCTGTGAATTATGTATTAGTAAATCAAGAAACATCGCTTTTGAATTGTGTCATACCTGGTTCATTGGGGTGTCACTTGTGACGCGGTTCATATTTCCCAGGAAGAGCAGATTAAGCGCTTCTTCTTCTGAGACTGCCTCAAATACACTAATAGCGGAACCAGTGAATATCTCCTTTCTTAACGACGACAATGGAGGAAGACTCACCCCAAATTTCGAAAGTGCATATCGCCTTCATCGTCATCCATTAGTAGAACTTTCGTCCACTCCTCAATCGGGCGATCCGTGTGAGACCTAAGAGTTGAAAAAACAAGCATCAATATTTGAATTGAAGTAATATTTACCATCGTCGCCAGCGCACCGGTCGAGTAGATCATAGACATTTTCGTTGTAAATCTCCAGGTAAGAAATGTAGCACGAGTAACGCATGTTTGGTTTCTTCTCGAATTCTTCAAATATTGTAGAGAGTACACGAGGGATGATGCCGCGATCCGCATAAAGTTCACCACCAGTGATTGTGTAGGTTTTACCCGAACCAGTCTGCCCATAAGCTAGGATGGTTCCATTGTAGCCATCTAAAGCGCTATGAACAATATCCTAAAAAGTGAAATAAAACTCAGTCGCTAGTTTTTTTGAGGGAGACACCACTCACTACGTACGAGGCAAACTTCGTTAAAAACTTGTTCTTGAGATACTCTCCAGTCAAATACATCGTTGAAGTGAAAATCAAGACCGTCACGTTGTTTCAAGTGCATCCGAGACTCATCATCGTCTGGAGGTGGGAATGCAATCACTGTTCTATTAAATCGACCATCATCAACTCTCTCTGACAGTGAACAAACATATTAGCAACATGAAGATAAAGACGAATGTACCGTATATGTTGAAAAATGTACTAGCGACAATTTTACATACCGAGTTCGAATTTGGCACTGTCATGTCCTCGACGAGGAGGTCGTAAACGTGCGTAGGTGCCAATGTGCCACTTCACCATGGACCCCAATCACACACAATGTTTTGAGCTTAACTCTTATGCAAGTCGTTTCCAAATGAAGACAACATATTCAGTAAATTTAGTTGCTATAGTTATCCTACTCAGCTTGACTTGAATAATATGAAAGATGAGCTAATGATATCCGGTGTGCTAATACATTATCGTGAGAGAATGGAGGATTTCTTCGTCAACAAAAAGCTACGCGTTACAAAATGAAAATGTGTCAGGGAAAACACATTCCAGACAGGATTGTGACAAAATGTACCTGATTGAAGTCGCTGAATAAGATACCACTCACCCCAGCATTCGTTGTCCTGACGAAAGGCGTTAGATGATGTTCCAAATCTTCACGAATTGCCACTTTTCTAGCAGTATTCAAGCGAGATACGGTAGAAATGACCCGTAAGAAGTCGTCGACAGTGACACAACCCTTATTGTCCTGGTCGTAGATATCAAAGAACACTTTTTTGTTCAAGTGTTAGATTCAAAACACTAACATCACCAAAGTTTACTTACGCTTTCGCTTGAACTCCAATGACTGTTTGACACTGAACACGGCCAATATTGTCACAAAAGTGCTAAATGACACTGCATCTTGATGACTCGGTTCGTTTGGGACTTGTCGATCTAGAATTAATCGAGCAACAAGCAGAACAAATGATTGTGTTCGAAGTTCTGGCATTTGCAACATCATTTCCAGTGGCACCAGTAGGTCTGTATTTGTATTACCAGCTGGTATCAAGTGCATAAACCGCTTTTTCAACTTGGTAAGTTCCTGTCGTGAAACTATACAACGTGATCAGTTGAGCATTCATCCACTTCTCAAAGCGTGACATACATGGTTGAACCAACCCAGGAGGATATTTCTGCAACAATTCTCCACTTTCCAGCAAATTTAATCGCTCTTGAACTGAAAGTGGTTTAACCTCCCCATCTCCTTGCACTTTTGCTCTTCGTCCAAACATTTACTCAACATCTTCAACTCACGTCGGTTCATGTGCATCCCTTTTGATTGGCTAAAACTGGTTTTCAACCAATCACGTGACAACCTTCACTCACACAATTCCGCCGATAGAGTGGCTCTATACTCTATTCAAGCCGTTAGAGTCTCCAGTACCTTCAGTGTTGCATTTGCACTAAACCCCTCACACGATTTTCAATGAAGACGCAAGAATTCGTGGTACACCACGGCTCTTGCCATTGCAAATCTGTGCAATTCGAATTCGATGCACCAAGTGACTTGGTGGAAACAACTTGCAACTGTTCCATTTGCACCATGAAGCGCAACACCCACACGATCGTCCCCAATTCTCGATTTCGCCTGCTGCAAGGGGAGGACATGCTCACACTCTACACGTTCAACACGCACCAGGCCAAGCACTTGTTCTGCAAAAAATGTGGCGTACAGGCGTTCTACATTCCACGCAGCAATCCAGATGGATACGCCATCACTGTGGCCTGTGTCGATCCCATTACCATCACGAGCGTCACCACCAACAGCTTCGACGGTCAAAACTGGGAGACATCGTTCGAGGCCTCCAACATGGCCAGCTACTCCAAGGACTAGGTGAAAGAGTACAAGTTTGTCAATAAAAAATAATTTCACCATTTCTCAAACAAGTTTTGTCACAACGTTTTAGCGCTAAAACTGGACAGAATCTTTCAGTCGAGAACATGGAGACGACGTCACCTTCTGCCCAAGTGGCGTATCACGAATTGCCATCCATGCAACATCATGACGATGCAAATATGAAAAAGGAGAGTGAAAATCGCGATTTCGTGTTAGAACCGGACGAAAAGCCACTCAAGAGGTTCCTATGGTGGCACATGACAAAAAAACAACGAATTCTCGTGGTTATTGGGATTATTTTACTGCTAGTAGTCGTTCTGTTGCTTATCGTGTGGTTTGCCATTATTCCCGCGGTGATTCGACATTATGCAAATAGTGTGCAGATGACTGTCAACTACATGGATATTGTGAAAATTCCAGACAACAGAACGCTCACTGTTGATCTGAATTTGAACATCCAACATGACGTGGGTATTGCAGCAACGACAGAGCATACGACAGTCTCACTACTTTTTGGGGGTGCAGTATTCGCAACACTACCTTTTCCTAAACTAAAAATCAAGACTGGATCACAAGACTATAACATCACCATCGACACTGACATGCCCATTACAAACTTAAAAGCATTCAATGCAATGTCGGATGCTCTCATGAAAGAAGCCGAAATCACGTTAACATCCACCGCTTCACTTGAGGTGCATGCATTAGGCATGTCATTTAGTGATTTAAGTTTTGAACGCGATTTGCCAATTGAAGGATTCACCGGTTTTAGTGACCCAGAGCCCGTGATTGAGAAAATTGAGCTCACGACCTGCACTTCGTCAGAATATCTGATTAACATCAATGTGACGCTGAACAACACGGCCCGAATGGGATTGGATTGTATTGGTGCACTCAACATGAGTTTGTATTATGGACAAGATTATTTGGGCTACGCAGTTTCACAGAAACCCGAGCTGGGCATCCCGCGTGGCGTGAGCGACCAGGCCTATCTCATCACTGTGGATGCGAATGATGTCTCTATTAGCAGCATGGTCCTGTCCGCGTTGACTGGCAGCACGCAGTTTTATATCGTGGGAAACAATCCATACGTGACGACTCACGGTCAGTTTGTGGAAGCATTGAGTAATGTCAACATGAGTGTGCCGTCTAGCAGTGGATCGCTGACCAACTTGGACATTGGCTCATCGTGCAATCTACTATCGCTACTGTCATAGATTTTCTCGCAAGATCTGTGGTGTGAGTAGGGAGAAAAGAGCACGTCTCCTAATGTTTAGCGAATTTCATAACAATCATACATGACATTCATTCGACTTTACTGATAAGTTGCCGCTTAGTGTTCATCGACCACGATTAATTTAGTGATCAATGCATGCATGAGAGACTGACATCAAGACTGTTGACGATATATTCACTACAACTTTTCAATGGTTCCTGTGTGAACTTCAATCGGTATGCTTTCAAGATGAAGGAGCTGATTCATTCTCCATTCGTGTTGGCATTGAACACATACGTTCGGTAAATTACTAGGAACTCGAATCATGGCCGTCTTATTAAACATTGATAACAAAAAATAACATGTTGGTAGACTACAGATCTTTCTGGGTAATTGCAAAAAACAAATCGTCAACTTGTGCTTGAGTAACCCCAAATATAAAGATTTGGGGATAGAACACTTTTGAGATGAGGAAGTGCACTTTTGTTTTTCAGAATGTATAATACATGATGGACCCTAAATAGAAAAATTGATTTGTTATATCCATCCACTGCAAGAAATCCAGTATGGCTCGATGACTGATGAACGCTACTTGACTTGGCACTGTATTTCTGTTCGCATGCTACAATATTCCTTTTTTTACTTTATCTTCGCTGTTACAATATCCAGGACCGCAAATGACGGAAGCATTTGGTTTTACTTGAGTGCGAAGTACTAACTGAAAGGACAACACAATCTCAGCGTCAAACTCCCAAAATAAGGATATCCTGTGTTGATTTTCAATTTTTCGACAAACCATGTGAAGCGAAACGAATTGTTATGTCAGGCTCCGAACGAGAGGATTCAAGACCACGACCGCGTAATACACCAGTAGTATCCAGAATGATTAGAACAATAAAGTCTTTTCGATTGAGCAGAAGTAAAAGCTTCGCGTCATTTCGAATTTGGTGATCTTGGAAACAGGATGTACTCTTCACTAAACGTTGACTTTACCTCGGGGCTTAAACTTCACGCTGACTTTCGTGAAACCTGGAAATGTTTGACTTTCTTCAGTTGTGACTACTGGAAACCAGCGACTCGTATTTATTGGTCACCCATTCCCAGGAAAACGTTTGTAGCTTTTTTCGACACAGATTCGTGCTGGCACGGGGAGAAATGGTACTTCATCTCTCATGACCAGGGAAATACCGTAAAGTTCGACAAACCCAGGGCGATCCGGTCGATGATGATCGGAAGAGGTACCGACTACTTTCGCCGACCACACATCATCCACCACGAGTGCAAACTTGAACAGGAGAACTCTACAGTTGGAAACGCCACCGACATTGAGGTGATTGTCACGACTACAAACTCTTCGGACGAGTGGGGTGACAATACCATAGCAATTAACGGCGGGTTGTCGTCAAACTGGACTGCAGCTCTGCTCGATTGATAATTGGCAACAACTCAAAGCTGGTTATGATTTTTTTGCGATCATGTATTTGAAATCGTTGGCATTTGCTTGTCTTAGAAACGAAGTGAAATCTGTTTTTCAGGATCATATTGAATAAGTATGCATTGTCAATCCATCGTTAATGTACTCGGGCGTGAGAGTACACGTTGCATTGTTTTTGATAACCCCTATCCTAAATGTACATCATCATTGTCAAGGTAGATTCGTAGGTGCTGTGTATTTTCCTTCTATGGTACTGGTAGTTTGAATTATAAAGTGGAGTTACGATCAGGTAAGTATGAAGGATGGTTATTTTCCCAACCGTATCTGGTTGGAATGTGCTAGTTGAACTCCTCATAGTAGTAACATTTCGCTTTTTATCGATATTAAAGACGATTGCATGATAATTCTGTAGTAGAGCGAGGACAGCTTCGAACATTGTGGTAGGACACGACTATCATAACGTACGGACCAGTATTTGATATTCGTTAAGGTCGAGTTTCTCGCGCGACAGTATGCATTTTCAATTCCGCCCCAATTGAAGCAAACTAATGCCAACACCCCTACTCAAGGTCACTTTTCCTTTGGAGGATGGTATACAGGCTGAATTTCCAATTGCTTGGAAGTGCTTGACCTTCAACAGATGCGAATACTGGCAACCGGCAACAACAATTTCTTGGGAAAACCTTGCATATAATCAGTTTGCAGCTTTTTACGAGACGGACACATGCTGGGATGGAGGGAAGTATCAGTTTTTATCAGGACAAGACCCTGGGTCGGTTGAGTTTAAAGGCAACCAACCCATTCGATCGATGATGGTAGGAGAAATCGGAAACTATGGCCGTCGACCGTCGGTTATCTTCCATAGGTGTGGAAATGATGCCAACGAGCGCACAGGAGTCAACACCACCGTTGTTGAAGTGACCCGAAACAATTCAATCTCAAGTAGTGACAATTTTTCGATCACCGACAGTTCATCTTCCAATTGGACAGACCTTCTTCCTGAATAACGATGGATTCATGAGGAAACACCGACCATCACTATAATTTCCCGTCGCTACATATTTCAATACCGTTTGACCTTGGCAAAGCAACACTAAATAAATTGATGTACACAATGGTTTTATTGCCAGTACGCGTTGCAACAATGAAGTTCGTCGGTTCATCAGCTAGTCGACATAAATGCCAGACCAGTTCGACAAAACTAAAAGCATAGTCTGCCGTGAATTCATTCATTTTATCGATGGTTATCCCTCGGACACCGTGAGTAGTGAGTATGTAAGGTGTCTACCATAATCAAGCGTATTGCTTGGTGATTGTCGAACCATTGCGATCGAAAGTAATTCCCCGTACAAGTCATAAAATTGGTGGTTGTCTCCTAACATGACAGGGAGTTTCAACTAATAAGGCAATGCTGAACATTTTCGTTTTGGGTAGCTCTCGAAACCAGGAGTCCAGGATACTTCAAATTTAGACACTCAATGGGAATATTACGAGAAAATAAATATCATTTTTTCGGTCATGACCGGTGTATACAAAAAGCAAGTTGGTGCGAGACTGGTCACAAAGTAGTCATAAAGTTATCTAAAATAACTTTCTCGACAGAGAGATAACAAATACGAAATTAGTACGCACATCAGTGGACAAAATGCGGGTGTGTTAAGCCAATCAATGTCACCATATTCACGTTTTGCAAAGAGCGAAGACATGGTTGAGGTAAGCTAAGCGAGTACATCAATGAAGTAGTACCGTTCACCTCATCTCGTAATCTGACGTATGCCGTGATGTACCATTGTTTTGTTTTGTATGTACTGTCAGTACGAGTCAGTACGTAATACCTGGCGTTTAACATTGCTGTGCAACGAACCATTAGAAGTAAGGACTATTTATCTGGTATGTACGTCAACAACATTTTATCTGCAATTCATTTAAATTATACTCCTTTCATACAGACATCAAACAGGAAGTAAAAGCGCACGGACTAGCATTTGAAAGCAGTTGAGCAGGGCGATGATCAAGGGAAATTGTAGCTCATGTATTCAGGTTCGTATTCACTTAACTATCGTCTGTTATTTAGTGCTTTTCATGACTATATACAAAATTGTTTTGTCTGAGTGGTGTAGGTACCAAGGTACCTGAAGCCCGTACTTTGCTCGGAGCCTTAAAAAAACTGGCATGGCCAGGCTATTGGCAATTAGTTTGCACAAATTGACATGTACAATGAGAGGGTTTGTGAATCGCCAACAGAATGGTATGCTACATTTCAACGGTGACCAACCATAAAAACTTGAAGATATGTTGAGTAATTTACATTTTATCGAAGTACTGACGAAAGCTAATCTGGTTGTCTTGGATCTTGTATGAAGTGAGCGCGACGTTGAGTTTTCGTGAGAATTTCCTCAGTTTCATACGCTGCCGATGAAACTCAAAATATTCAACGATCTCGTGTTCAGCAACCCCAGCTTCTTCGGATTTAACTAGTTCTATGACATCATATATCGGTTTGCGACGATAATAAAACTGAGTATCCGTATTATTCTTTCTCCACAGGGTGCCGAATGTCTTCTCCATCATTTTCACAGACGGGTTCGGCGGAAATCCTACGCTATATTCTTGCCAGGCTGAAATGACAGTGTCAATTTGTCGTGACATTCGAAATTCTCCACAAAGAGTACGTGGCAATGGAAAATTCTGTTGAGTACTCTCGCTAGAACTTCTTGTTAATATTTGAGGCTGATGAGTGTCGATGGGCTCACCATCAAGGCCACGAAAGATTGGTGAATCGATAACTTCTTGTTCGCGCACAGACTGAAGCCTAGTACCCATTTCAACTAATGTTTCGCCAAAACGCAATTGTAGTTCTAGCTGTTGCGATCTGGTGTTATCCTTTATATCAGAGGTAAGACGCTCGAAGCAGGTGTTAATGTGCTGAAATAATCGAGCAGTTGAAGTTCTAAGTTCACGAATATCCTCTGACACAATTGGAATTGCTTGTTGCAGAAGCACATTCTCCGGTTGTGGTGTCGTGGAAACTCTCTGTATGAGGTCATCTCTGAAAGCTGTAAACATGTCTGATTTAAAAATCGAGTGCTGAAATAATGGATGATGGTACTGCATCTGCATCAACATAACTACATCTTGAAGAATTACGACCCGCATATATCTTAGTAGATCCATAAAGCTATTTCCTGCGATTTCACGACCCTGAGAAAGCATGCATTTTTCGGATTGAGATAGATTCGGAAAAATCATCTTTTGCAAAGCCTGTGGCGGGTCCAGCAAAGCCCGATATATGCAATATCTATTTGGTTCAGGTCCAAACCCAGCTAGAACGCGAACACAGTCAAATGGTATCACATGATTTGCGTATGCGCCATTACGACTTTTAGTTGCCCAGTGACCTTGCTTGTCAACTGACTCAGCCGAAGCACCACCAGACTCCGCTGTCGCTGCCTGTTTACGACCAATCTGTGTCTTCACTGTACTTTGTACTCCTAGTAAATCGAATACTTCTTTTAAAGCCGAGTATTGTTGTGGATAAGTGGACTGGATAGTTGGTCCAGCACCCTTGAGTACAAAGATGGAGTACCACAGTTTACGCTCGCTGAAGTCTGGCCATGGTTCATCGCCTACGTGCCACCGATGAAAAAAATATAGGGCTAATGCACTAAAAGGACAACGTTCCACGAGTTTGTGCCTCATCAATGCTGTCTCCTCAACATTTCCATATTGATTTTTCTTTGACTTTTTCCAGACTGTACGAAGCAAACTTGCACCGCATACACCTTCGTTTTCGTAAGTGATTAGTCCTATGTGAGGTAAGCATAGTCTCCTTATGTTGTCTCCACGCGACGACAAACCAAGCGAGAGTAAAGACGTCAGCACGATGGCGAAGCCCTTCTTCTGTTCCACTATTAAACATTTCATCTACAATTTTCTGTACGGTAGTGTCACTAAACGTGACATCCACCATCGTTTTTTTACCCGCATCTTGAAAAGTGTCTACCTCTTGTTGTACAGTTGCAACCTTCTTCTGTTTTAGAATCTCTTTAACTGAATTTGGGCGGATAGGTAGTCGGGTATTCGATCCCAAACTATGCTGCAGTCTCCACCAATCCATTATCGCATTTACGTATGCAGCCAAAGTAGAGTGACCGATCACAGATTCATCAGAGCTAATTGTAGTATCTCCACCACTAAAGCGAGAGGTTGAACTACTGGTGTCGCTTTTACGTTTTCGCCCGCGGTTTCGCACAGGTCGATTTTGAATCGTAGTGAGGAATAGAATCAGTTTTGATTCGTTGACCAACTCATCGGTATACCCTACACTTTTCATCCACTCAATGAACTCGAGAGCTTTTGGAGAATAGAGGAGCTGAGTTGCACGTGGTCGTTGAGAGTTTCTTGTTGTATGGACACGGAGTAGAGCTTCTTTCTCCTGTAAAGCTAGTTGAACAGCACGTTCATTATGCTCCGCTAGCAATGAAGCAGCACTTGATATTCGGTTAAGTTGCACTCCTGGATAACAACATCATACACATCGTGTTAGGTGATACTCCGTAGTAGCTTCGAGGCACATTCGCACCATTTATTCCAGCGCGAGATGGCGGTGCCGACATGACTGTGCAAATGTAATTCCAGTCTATTTCTAAAACTTTGCCAAATTCGTATTCTTAGCCATTTCTAAAATTTGCTATTTTTAATCGGTCACATTACCTATACTGACCGCGGTCACACTCGAATGACCAGGAGAAATGATATTCACAAAATATAAAATAAATGTCCAGTAAATGTGGAAGGGCTGGAACAATTAAGTTTATCGTAATGTTGCCATTGAGATTAGAGGCATCTACTTGAATTAACGTACGTGAAAAAATGAGTTTACTGTGTCAGAGATTGCTTCCCAACACCTACAAGATCAATTATAATGAAGCTTGGTTGGGGAAATTACCCATGTTTATTAAACTACATCTTCCTTTTGCTGATGCTGAAGACCTAACTTTTCAATTATTCCAGCACCTTAGTTTTTGCATTGTTTGGTCCATCCTCATCGTGCTGAAGCCTGATTCCACCGATTCTCATCTTCATCTCTCCCTAGCCTGAGCCAAGTTTCCATTATCATATTACAGAAGTATCTTGACCTCCACAGTCACCAGATTTTGTTAGAACAATCCACTTTTGTGAACCATAGGCGAATATGGATTGTAAGACTCGCTGTATTTAGTTTCAATCCATGTTAAATAATAAACTATTGTGATGTGATACAACAGGTACCAGTACGAAGACTATAATATGAACATACTTTGAACGTTTTTTTGGAGATGAAATATTTAATGTGCAATGGCTGCTTTCAGCAAACAATGACATAGAAACAGAATCTAGCTGTTTTTTCAAATAACCGGTAACCACGTTTTCATTCTTTTTAAAACAGACCGAGTAGTGGCTATGCCGACAACCACCCCAAAGAATTGGATGACTTCATAATCGTTACCATCCATGTACACAGAATATCAAATAAAACTAGGTGAGAGACTGGATGGCGTGCTTCCGACAATTTTCTGATGGTGCATCCCTAACGAAAAAATATGCATGGGGGTGCTTGTGCAAACCGTCATTTCGCCTTTAGCATTCAACCACGAAGAGCTTTTGAAGTATTGAATACGCGATGAATGTATTAGGAACCACTCTGCCCCAGATCGACGTGTTCTTTGAAGGAGGAGTTCATGACCAATGGGTCAATCCGAGCGACTACGTCTGCCGATCATTCAATTGCCCCAATCTACCCCGAGCCATATTCGTAGGTTGGTGGAATCTTCCGTTGCACAAAGTCGCCGCGTTTTATGAGACCCCAGATTGCACCTATCGGCTTGGTTACTATACCATCAATACTGGGTCAACACGGACCCAACGCAACGGGATGCAGTATGTTTTGAGCAACTCAAGGCGAATTCGGTCCATGATGCTGGGACGAAACGAAGCGGCCTTGTTGCAAGAGAGAATCAAAGCAACTTCTGTCCAACACAGCTGTAAGATGTTATTTAACAGCGCGACTCTGGACGCAAACGCAACCCGGCCGAACTCTACTTACGAGATCCAGTGGAAAAACGATGAAAATTCTACTGGAGGACTTTCATCAAACTGGAGTGACGTTCTTCCTGATACGCCCGACACGCCACTAGACAGCTCCTACGACGACGATGGTGCTGGAATAAGTAATCCGTAAAGTCGATAAAGTGACGAGTGGAATGCAATCCTGGGAGTCCTGGTAGTTTCTGTGGAAGCAGCTATCAAAGGATATTACTCCCTTTAAGGAAAACGATATGCTGCTCAGTTAAATGAATAACAACTCTAATTTCTCTTATCATAACTTGTTGGACCCAATACAACTAAAGTAGATGAAGTGGAGTGTTTAGAGAAGTTTCGTGAATTAGAGTTAGCGAAAACTGGAACATCAACAATCTCAAACGCTTTGCTGTACTTGATCGACAAATTAAGCTTAGCGAATTATTGTGGAAGGTAAAACAACTTGTAGTGGTGAGGTTGGAGCATGTATCTAGATGGCACAGGGGACAGAATGGTGATATCCTCTCCGAAGTATTAGATGAATCCAATTGTTGTTGACTTTCCTTCCAGCACAATGCTGGTACGGGCTTTCAGGCAATTACTTGACGTACAAACTACACATACAACACGAATAAAAATGTAAGTAGATGAATTGAATTTGTTGTCGTCAATATGTCACGATTCGAAATCTAGATGTGCTTCCACAATGAACCAATAAGGAATGGGGTAGTATCCGGCAAAGTGCAGTGTTCTTTGATCTTACACTTCGTTGATGGGAGACCATTGATGACGTTCTGCCATTAACCTGTAGTGCTTCGAACTTATAGTAATTTCTACTTTCTACTTCGAAGTACGTACTAACATCCTCTTAACATCGAGGAAAAGGTAGTAGCTAGACGACAAGAGATTTGGATCGCTACGGGGTTCGATGAAGCGAACAACCAACGATAAGTACTTATAAATCTGACATGGAATTGCGGCTTTGGTTAGTGTCTACCGTATATTCTGCTCTTATAGACAATCTACTGTAGTGGTTTTCCTCACTTCCAATTCGCTCTCATTAAACTCATGACGTTTCCCCAGCTGAGTGTGGACTTTCAAGGGCGTTTCCTGGTGAAATATACGAGCCACTTCAATTTCGTGTGTTTGACGATCCGCAAGTGCCCGCATTGGGATTTTGCTACTTCGATTTCCTGGGAGAATCTTCCCACCGAGAAGTTTGCCATATTCTACGAGACAGACTCCTGTCGTACTGGGGGCAAATATTTCTACATCTCGGATGTGGCAAAAGTGAATGGCACCCACTCGTTCAAAATTCCACGCGCCATCCGATCGTACATGGTGGGAACAAATAATGACTTTGCACGTCAACCTTCGACCATCATCAGTACCTGTGATATCGAACACATCAGTGTTGACAAAGTGGATAATACTCTGAATGAAAAGACAACGTACGAAATCCAATGGAGTGACGATGCATCATCTGAAACAGGAGGACTTTCGTCAAACTGGTCAGATGTCCTACCTCCCCAGTAAATACATGACGTAGTTTGTATGAGCAGATTGTCAACTTCATGCGCCATCGGAGGTAAGCCAGAAATTAATTCTTTCAAGCACAACATATCTACTTTAATCTTCATTTCCGATTTTACACGCTTCCGTGCGTGGTGAAATGGTGGATTCCTCGTTAACGATTCCCCATCTTTTGGTGCAATTTATTGAATCGACTACGGTGACTTTCACAAACCCCACACCTTATACATGCTTGCAGATCCAAAGTTGTTCTTATTGGCACTTCACTCGTTATGTCATGTGGAAGAACCTCGCTGCCAAACAATATGCCGTTTTCTACGAGAGTGACAAATGCAATTCCAAAGGCGAGTTTCACTACATCTCGAATCTCAAGAGTCCCAGTGCTGGTGCAACCAGGTTCAAGAAAAACCGAGCAATTCGCTCAATGATGGTTGGAGAGATTTCCCACTCGTCCAGTGTACGTCCAATCACTTACTTGGATAATTGTGCAAGCAAGGAGGTTGTCAAAGTGAATGACTCGAGGATTTACATAGCCCCAGATAGTGGTGACAATCAAGATGGTCTGTCATCGAACTGGTATGACGAGCTCTCGGACAATTCTTCATACACGTTTACCCACGATAAATGGGGATAGTAAATTGCATTGAGTTAAAGTCAAATTCATCGACCAAATCGATGTACCATCTACTTTTCTGCCAGCACTCTAAGGATATGTTTTGCAGCTACATCACTTGCTCGAATCGGCTGTTGCTTGTTGTTCTCCTTAACTTGAACTTCATTAACTTCGTGCCATTTGGTTAAAGTACTGATTGCCATCGCGAGCTGCAGTGTATCACTTTGATCAGATGAAGTTTGCGGTAGTAATCTGTTGCATACACCACCTATTAGTACAGTAGATCTTGTAACTTGCTCAGATCAAACTCACATCAAAGCCTCTGCAATCTTTGGGGCGGTACAATCGCTGAAAAGTAATTCAGGAATAAGTGATCGCCCAAGCAAAAGATTCGGTATTGACACGAATCGGACAGCAGCTAGTCGTTTAGCAATCCACTCGGTCACCATATTAGCTCGGTAGATAACGACAGTCGGGAGATTTGCTAGTGTTGTCTCAAGTACAATGGTCCCGGACACGGCGACTGCGGCATCTGAACACTGAAAAAGCAGACACAAAGGTTAGCTGTGATGACTCAACCTGACAAATAGTGCAGTCCGGTTACCTGAAAAAGGCGAAGTCTTGCGTCTACGTCTAGATCAGATAGCACTCGACACTTCTCATCAGACAATGTGGCAGAAATGCTAGCATTAACCTCCTCTTCAACTGCACTAATGGTGGGAAACACCACATAAATCTTCGCAACAACGTTAGATAATACGCTAGTAAATGCAATGAAAATAAATACCTCATGTTCCATCCCCAGACTGTGCACTTGTTTGAATTTCTTAATGGCGTCGAGCACCACCTGCGAGGATTTCTTCACTTCATTCACACGGCTGTAAAGCATGGATAAATTAACGTTAGAGTCAATCATACTGCAATGAAGAGAAAGCACACGTTCCAGACCTTCCAACAAGCGCACAAATCACAAATGCATCCGTAGGGATATCAAATTCTTTCCTACCATGACTTCTGGAACCAGGATTTCGTCCGTTCGCCGCCAATGTGTAAAACAACTTGCCACGCGCCAACAAATCACTTGAATCATACTTGGACGGATTCAGCAGAGCATCCGCTCCAGTATCAACTGCTTCGACGATGCACGAGTCATCAGACGCTAATGTTGTGCTGCTGTTGTAGACTCCATTAACTTCTAGAAAGTCTTCGACAGCAGGATGTCCCACAAATTGACACCAAGATTGCTTTGACGAGTCCTGCTCCATGTCTCCAGCACGAAAGATGTCCTCTTCAAACGGTAAGATCGTCAACATGACATCCAAAAGCTGTTTCAATTCCGTGAAATCGCGTTTGCCTCGGTGTTTGTAGGCCCAAACGGATGGTGCAACATAATGTGCCTTTTTGATGCGTTTACCACCAGACTTCTGCTCATTCGCTTGCAAGGCCTTCAGTACTCGGAACGTGAACCCTTTCGAGTCAATGGTAAGAACCAACTCCGGTTGATACGCATCGATATCATGCAGCACATCTTGAATCCGTCGCTACTCCATCAAAAGGACAGTAGAATTAGCATACCGATCGTCAAACGGACAGTGTAAATAAATTCATACTCGAAGTCGCCAAACGTGTGGCACCACTTCCAGTAACCCCATGACCGACAGCTCTTGCATCGGGAAGAGTGACTCAAAGTTTCCAGCCTTAGACATCTGTGGCCTGCATTATTCACAACAAAATGATTACAAATTTCTATCATTTTATCAACTCTCGTACCCTCCGATTCCTCGAAATTCCAGAGACTGAATCGATTTGTGCCGCTGTAATGCGCGAATGACTTTAGCGCCGATGGCATCACCTGACGCTTCTCCAGCAATCACATAGAGCTTCACTGGTGATAGAGGCGTATCACTCCCAAGAGATCTAGTTGAAAACCCGCACACAGACAACCACCGTTGGCTACGAACGGAACGACCACACCACATTTTTGAAAGTCTCCGTTGTGAAGCTAATAGACGGGGCGGAATGAGTGGCACTCGTGCAATGATGGGACTCGAACAACATTTCAATTTGGCAGGCGCAGCACGAGATGCTGCTCTATTGACTGTCGACGGACGCGCTTCGTCGTTGCGTCTCCTGTCACTACCTCGTCTCTAAGCGTGGACGTCCGCTTTCATCCAACTCGAGCTCCACACTCTCTACAGCGCAACGCCCACACCTCAACACACTACCCTTCACCATCGCACTGACCTCTAATTCTTCAGCTCAGCTTTCTTCTCGTTGATGACCTTCAGCACGACTGGGTTAGTCACCTGCTTCACCTGCTCCAAGAACACTGTGCGACGTGAACTCAGCTCCTTCTTGGCTTCCGCTGACACGTTCTCCAGCTTCTGTGCCTTCAGAAGAGCTTGCAAGCACAACAAGAACTTCTTCTTACGGAGAGCAATGTCGAACGCAGCCACGTGCGTCTTCACGTCTTCCGACGCGTAGCGCTGCAGGATAGACACGAAGCGCCATGCCTCCTCAAGAGCGGGCTTCTCGGCAAGCTTCTCGCCAAACGGATCGTCGTCCTTAGGACGCGTGGGACCCGGGTTCGCCTTTGCCTTGCCATTCTTGGCTGCCTCGCGTCCTTCTCCTCGACCTCCTTGTGCAGCTTCGCGTTTTGCTCCTCCTCTTCTTTCCTCTTGAACTCAGCCTTGCGAGCCTTCGCCAAAGCACGCTTTGCCTTCTTCTTTTCAGCAGCGGACATGTTCGCATTAGCCGCAGCAATCTTTGCCTCCTCCTTTGCCTTCTCCTCCTCCTTATCGGCCAGAGCCTCATAGGATGCTATGGCGCCATGGGCAGCCTCCACGAAGAACGGACGACCGTAGATCTCATCACAAAGACGCAGCATCTGAATGTATGCACGCAGTGTCATCTTGCGGATGCAGTACGTGTGGAAGTCGAACTGGTCCTCTACGAAGTCGTTGAAGTGCTTCTCCACCGCGAAGAAGCGCTTCAACGCAAGGCCGTACTTCTTTTGCCGCAATTGACTCTTGCCACATTCGATCTCGTACCACATGCATTGCATGTCGAACAAGTTCTGCTGCGGATCGCCTTCGTGGCGAGTGAAGAGGGCGATAGTAGCGTCGGCCTCCTCCACGCGGTCTGCGTGCAACAGGTACTCGGTAGCCTTGTTGTTAATGTAGCGGTCTGCCAGATCAAGCTTCCTTCCCTCGACCATCACGTCAGCGGCCTTGTTCAGGTCACCCATGTGCTTCAGGATACGCGCCTTACGCTGCAAAAAGTCCAACAGAGTTGAATCTTGCTTAATACACTTCTCAATATACTCCATGGCCTTGGTGTGGTTGCCGAGGCGATCGTAGTGCTGCGCCGCCAAATAGTTCGTCCACAACAGAACCTGTTCCGTCGAATTGGCCGTAATAGAGTTGTCTCCCACGTCCAGAGGCTTCTTGGCTTCCAACGACTTCAAGTATCAAGAATCAATTCCTCGAGCACCTTGGCCTTATCGCTGTTTGCGTACAGAGGCTTCAAGTCCGATCCTAGCGATGGCACGCTCTTGTTCAGCTGTCTCTTGAGGTACACATCAGCGTACTTCTTGAATTCTTCTCCACGGGTGAAGTCCAGCGGGAAACGCAGCGAGATCAGCGACTGGGCACCGATTGTGGTCTTCTTCTCGGCATAAAAGTCCGCAAGTGCCTTCTCCAGTTCGGCACCGTTTTTCTCTTTAGTAAAGTCAATCGTTTCACTCGGCAATGGTGACTTCTTTTGCTGTGTAGGCTTGGACACAAACAAGTCCTTGCGCTTGATGATCGCACACTGCAAACCACGCTGGAACTCGTAGTTATCAAAGTTGATCTCCACCAGTTCCTCAAAAATCTCTCGGGCCTCTTCATAGCGTTCCAACTGCAACAAGAACTGTCCCTTCTTCTGTCGCCAAGCGAGAGTGTCCGTGATCTGAGCCTTGTTTTCCTCCAAGTTGGCCAGCGCCTTCTCAAGATCTCCAGCTTCCTCCAGCAGCTGGTTTTGGTAGAGATAAATTTCACTGTCCTCATAGTTCGGCACTTGTTCTCCATCCAGCGTGCTAAAGTATTTCTCAATAATGTCAATTGCCATTTGGTAATTGCCCACGAGATGGTGTGCAATGGCAAAACCAATCCAGTTGTTGCGGTTGTTGGGCTTGAGCGTGAGCATGGTGCGACGCGTCTCCGCGAAGCCCTTGAGATCGCGCATCTGCACCTGTAACAGGTAAAGATCCCGCAGAATCTGGAGGTTCTCGGGGTCGATGCGGATGGCATTGCGGTAGCACTTGATGGCCTCATTGTAGTTGCGGTCTGAGCGATAGAGCAGACCAAAGACGTGCCAGCACACGTGCGAGCGTAGATCATGGCGAAGTCCGTTCTTGACGAACTCATAGGCCTCTTCCTTGCGGCCCATGCAGTTGAGCGTCAGGCCCTTCATAGCCAGCGTCTCACCATGGTCCGGATACTTCTTGAGGATGGAGTCAGCAGCCTTCAGTCCCTTCTTGTATTGCTTGATCTCGTAGCATTTCTATTTTGCCATAAATAACAGTATTATTAGTATCTAGAATGCGGCAAAGAGGATTTCCAGGCTTCTAGATGGCATCAGGAAACACAACAAGCATGGAATGGACGAGAAGAGAAGGGGAATATGATGAAAGATTCTACGCACCACGATCGAGCGGAAGAGCGCGCTCTCCTTCGCTGGTAGCTG
>VOQZ01000941.1:0-23420 GCA_008079305.1 Phytophthora palmivora
TGCCGAAAGGGATGGCAGTCAATACAGCCCCGAGAAATACTGCCAACAATCATCGGAGGGGTTGTGCATCCGGTGCCAACTATTACGGTCGCGGTCCTCTCTACTTGCGCTGGAATTTCAACTACTTCGAGTGCGCTAAAGCGATCGGAGTGGATATCTACACAACCCGGATGGTGCGCTCCAGTCTCCAGTAACGGCATGGAAAACGGCACTCTGGATGTGGTTCGATCTGGGGCTCCACGACATCTCTACACTACCAAATGCATTCGCTCTCTCAACTGATAAGCTCGTGGGTGAAGTTGAGTGTGGTAACTCTCCATCGGCTGTAGCTGCAAACGCTGCCCGTGTCGATAATTCAAGGCGATCGCAAAGATCCTCAATGTTAAGGGTGTCAACAAACTAATACCTTTCGTGTGCTGGCGAATCCGAAGAACTACTTGCTGCTGAAGACAACGCGAACGAAATCGTGGCTAAAGCACGCTTGATGGGATCCGAGACGAAGGAGATTGCACATGCAGTGGACTGGACCAGTGTCGCCGTCGTGGGAGCAGCCATGACAGCTTTGTGGTGGTTGCAGCGGTCAAACGCACTGCAAGTCACACCATGCCAAACGTTGAAAATGGTGACTATGCATTGCTGTCCGCATACGAATAAGATGTCTCCCGATTCACTGCAGGACAAGTACTACGAAACCTGTGATAGTGGCCCTAGTGGACTATTAACCACTATCGGGTTGGACTCGTACAGTCATATCCTAGTAACATCAACGCAATTCAAATAGGACAGTGAACTTTATGGTGCATTAGCATTGCCTTCATCTTAATGCCTATCCTGCACTGAATTTTGCGTGTTAAAAATTAACCCACAAGCACAGCCTTCAACCAAGCTTTTGTATTTCGTCTTGTCTTTGATTTTTTGTGTGGTGTAAGCTACCAAGTACACAAGAGAAGCTAACGTACAAGTTTTATTATTTTTTGCGTTGTTCTTGTGTGTCATTTTGAGCACAACTAGCATTATTCAAAACTTGGTTTTCGTAGCAACACTCACTATCACTTGCATCCAAGCCACGCCTCATATTCAGGATTACAGGGATCACCAACACCTCTTGCAATCTGGTAGCGCCGCATTTTGATCGGATACGGATTTGTGTCACAAGCAATACCCATAAACCTGGCATTATAGCACATCGACTCGACTCCACTTGGATCTGGACACTGTC
Organism: Phytophthora palmivora; assembly: GCA_008079305.1. Classification (NCBI taxonomy): domain Eukaryota; phylum Oomycota; class Peronosporomycetes; order Peronosporales; family Peronosporaceae; genus Phytophthora; species Phytophthora palmivora. The sequence goes on from VOQZ01000941.1 coordinate 1,220, forward strand.
GATAAAGCATTCCATGACATGGGTCCATTGTTGCCGCGGAGGGTGGACCTTCTAATGAGCCTGGGTAGAGCAAACCATTACAGACATTTTCTGGGAATTTCTTGATAATCGCCAGAGTATCTGCAGTAGCTCTAGTATGGTTTGAATCCAAACATGTAGCGGCAGGGGTACCCCAGAGTGGATGAACTTGACACATGGGGTGTTGCAGATTACAGTCACCCAAAACCATTGCAACACCACGTGCCTCGATCGGTCAAAATCAAAGACTTGAGGTGCTTCTTGATCGGAGAAAAATCTGGTAAACTGTTGAGAGCAGGCATACAGGTTACTAATAATCGTTCAAGGTGATGAAGACTGTCGAAAGTAGGAAGCTCGTCAAGTAACAGGAATACTGCCAATGTCAATGATTTGAGATTCGTAAGACCTTGAAATGATGGAAGACGCTTCATCGGGACAAAACCCGCAAAATGGATGAATGTCAGAGACGACATGTCAATGAACATGTCTTCTGGCAGTACTACAACTGGGCTGGTGAACTTGCTCTCGAGATGTCTACAACATAAAGTTTGATCAGATAGCTCCAAATGTACAGTAAGCCGACGTACATGAATTCAAGCTTGTTAAGCTCCTTGAACCAGACGGGTAGTGTCTGCGTGTGGGTGTACTCCAACGTCCTTCATCAGCATCAAATGAAAATAAGCATCAACAAGTTGTTGAATTATCCACCAAAACCTCGAAACGTACAAATGCCTCAACTCCGTACAACGTCGTAGTTCGTCTGGTATAACGGGTAGATAGCGATTCGTCAACTGCACAGTCTGTAGATCACCTCTCGTAGCTAGCTGAGCCACTTTTTCCGTCACATTCAATGGCTGCTCCCACTCGGCGTAAGATTTTGGCGCAATGTCACGGTCGATCATCATCAGGCAAGGACACTGCGTTAAGGATCCGCTCTCTACAATTGTCCATCGCCGGGCGTGCACAACACATTCTGGATGAGGATTACACGCTCTTGCTGAAGTTCGCACGCTCTCTTCTACATATACACACAGAAGAATGGCATAAATTACAAATAATAATGCCGCCGGTCGATGTCGTCTCGGATATACGCATTTTTGCTGCATCCATGGACTTTGAATGAGATTTACCAACTGACGTAGACGTAGAAACAACGTCGTGTGCACACCCATGCGAGCGAAGAATTCCAGGGTCGACGATATACGTAACGATTTCAGGGTTTTGTAAATCACAGCAGTCTGAACAGGGTCTGCTACGACGCTTGCTTGCTGCTCGAACCAACCCGGCGGGAACACTTCGTGGTTAATGGCGTATTTATCTCGAGGAAAATTGAAAGTGGACAAACAATATACCAACACGAGCATTGGACACCCGACAGCAATAAGCAAGTCAAACCTGTGGTTTTGGGGAGGCGTAAAAGACGTCGTGTACGAATATTAGTCCGGCAGCTACAACATTCAACAGAAAAAAACATGAATCGTACAATAAATCCACGAGAGTCTCCACTAAGCCCATTCGTTCGAATGGTAGAAACATTGTCGTAGCACATGCCAACGCATTTGAAGCGACTATGACTGTAACAATCCCCACAATTGGGGTTGGAGACCCCGCTTCTAAGATTTGGACAAGCAAAACAGTTTCAAAGGCCAGGTCCCCGATCTTCATCCCGAGCTTCTATGACATCAAACACAACATATTAACCTCCTGTTTGGAAGGATAAACCAATTAGAAAACTCACAGCGAGTCGTCGTGAGGCACTATCCGTATTTGCAAGTGCAATGACTAGTTTCGCCGACGATGTCACTCTTCGTGTAATTCTGTCAGCTGTGCTTACTCGATCTGACGGTAGTTTGGTAGGTCCGGTTTTTGGGGACGACAACCCCGGCGCCTGACTCACTCGTCGTTTTGGCCGAACAACCATTTTAACGAGAATGATCACGTACCCGACACCAACTACGAACAGCCCAACAACCGACATCCAAAGTAGAGAAGGAGGTGGATCTACAAAGAGCCAAAAGACTCCATTATCGAAATTTTCTGTGTTCATGACGCGATTGACTGTGTAATTTGGCGCAGCATTCAGCAAAATGAGCCAAGTAGTCCACAACAAACAAATAAATACCACAGCTGCGAGCAGGAGTTGAAGGTAAGTTGATCTCGTTTGTGGAAGTGGAAGGAGGCTCACAGAGATGCTGGAACTAAATCGCCTTATGGCTGAGGACCTTCGGCTCTCCACACTCTCTCTACACATCGAACCCTCTCCAGGTTGAATTCTGGTTAGCAGAGTTGGGAGCCGTTGGTGCAACTGGTTTTACCAACGTTGGCCCGCGAACATTGGAGGAAGATAAAGCATGATTAGAATTGTGCAAAATCTCGTTTGTCGGTGATGCTAACTGCGTGGTCTCGACGTCATCGTCCTCCTCCCAGACAACTTTTCGAGGTAATTTTCCAGGCCCTCTCATTAACTGTCACCGATGTGTTCCCAGGTAATGGGAACAGTGTGTTCAATGCGCTTGTGAGCTGGAAATAGTAGGTAGGTTTTCTTGGTGGAGCTAAAAGTGGTCGTCCAATACACACGAGGACATGCAAACGTTCGCACATTTAGCACAGCCTCGCTCAATCTCACATGTCATGACAAGTTACGCTCCGCAGCACATATGCATACACTCAATTCCATAATTTACAGCATCCAGTTTACCAATCTTACGTGTCCATTTTCCAGCGATTAATTATCCTTCACAGTGTATCCCGTGATACAAGATAAATGCGTCTCCTCAGATAAAAGTTGAATTGGAATCTTGCTTTCACAATCATCCACAAGCTTCTCCTTTCCTCACGTCAGCAGCAAGATTATCAGCTTCCATATGTCACTGTTTCTCAAATGAAGCATGCGTCTGCTTGTACATATCCACAAGGTGTTGACCACTGGTCGTAGGGGATACTTGGCGGATTGTCCTCGCTTACACAACTCGGGAAGCACTCCACCTGACAAGTGAAGTTGGGCTCATAGAAGAACGGTACCGAGTACCGTTCCTTCCCGGACACATTCACGACACGATGCAGTGTAGACTTGAAAATTCCGTTTGTAAATCTCTCCGCCATGTCTCCAATGTTCACGACAAAGGCGTCTTCACGAGGTGGCACATCGATCCACTTGTCCTCATGAAAGATCTGCAGTCCTCCAGTCATATCCGTGGACAACAACGTAATGAGTCCATAGTCCGTATGAGCTCCAGCTCCAAACACTCCCTTGTCCACATCGGACATCTCCGGGCATAATGGAGCAGTCTCAAGGCTGCCATGGGCTTATCAAACATACCAGGACCATCAAATTTGCCCTTCTCCCCTGCAGCTTCAGCAAAGAGCTTAGCTACTTGAAAGCCCAGCTCACACATAGCAGCATGATACTTCTCCATTGTCTGTTGGAACGTGGGGAACTTGTTGCCATCGGGAAAGACATTGGGTCCATGGAGGGGTAACTTCATCTCATCACTGTCTAAAGGCACGTGACGACAGATGTAGTACCCCTCTTTAGTGTCTCCTCTAGTCTGGACAGAGGGATCCAGCGTCTCCTCGTTCATTAAAGTGTATCCTCTCATGTATTTGTTAGCGAGCACTTTGTGCTTCTCTTCTATTGGCTGCTTGAAGAACGTCTCCATCTCCTTGTACACTTGAGTCTTGAGAGCTTGGGGGATGCCATGGTGCACGAGGTAAAAGAATCCTACGTCCATACAGGCTCGACGCAACTGCTCAGCGGCCTTGGGGCTCGAGAAATCCACTTCTGGAATACTCACCATCTTGACACTTGAGCTCTTGGACGCAAATGGAAGAATGACGTACGTGGTTAGTGGATCCATCCGATGGGTACATTTGCGTGACGCACAGTGCGTCAAATGGCTACATTCAAGTTGAAGTGTATTACTCGGCTGAGAAGAATGCAAGGTTTCGGCAAAATGTAGTTAACTCTTCGTTGAGAGCTAAGAAACAGGATTTATCTATGCGTAATTCCTCAAGATGAACGAGACGACAGAAAGTACCAGGTAGACCGTGTAAATCTCGGTTCTTGGTCAAAACAAGTCTAACAAGAGCTTCACATTCGCCAGCATTTTCTGGTAATTCTTGTAAAGAGTTTTGTTGAGCATCGAGGAACGCAAGTGTTTTGTTGCTAAAGAGAGTGTGTGGTAGAATCTCCAGCTTGTTTGTTGCGAGATCGAGTCTTTGTAGCCTTGGGAGATTTCCAATGGTGCTAGGCAATTTCTGTAGACGATTGCGATTAAGCTTCAAATGCACAAGTATACCTAGGCTGTTCCAACCCCGTGTTGGAAGAGTTACAAGTGCGTTGTCACTCAAATCCAGATACTGAATGCTTTCTAGCACAACAAGTGGGTTGTTTGGTGCCCTGTTGAGGTCGTCGCTTTCGACATCGACGTCTTCGCTCGTGGCTTCATCATTATCTGCTATATCTCCCTCAAGGACGGTTGAATTCTCTCCAGGTTGCCACTGTCGAAGTCTGTTCTCTGCGTATGTTAGCGTGACTAAGGCTTTCAATCCGCTAAATTGAGGTCCGGGAAAGCATTCAATCCTGTTCCCTGTCAACGATAAATTCGTGAGGGTTGTCAGGTCTCCAAAAGAAGCTGGAAGCTTGTACAGAGCATTGTACGATAGTGTCAACACTTCAATAGCCGTAAGCAGACCGAAAAACTTCGGGAGTTCACTGAGAACATTTCGTGAAAGGTTACACATCCGCAATACGCTTAGATTTCCAAACGCTTCCGGCAATTTCCGCAACTTGTTTCGACTTAAATCAAGTCGTGTGAGTTTTGCAAGGCACGGAAACGATTTTGGCAGCTTCCACAAGGCATTATTGTGGACATCTAGTATCTCTAGAGAACCCAATGCACCAAACTCGCGAGGTAATTTCTTAAGTGCATTGTCGTGCAAGAAAAGTCGACGCAAAGCTCCGAGATTGCAAAAATTCCCCAGCAACGAGCGAAGTGCATTGCAACTGAGATCGAGCTCTTCCAGAAGTTGCAAGTTGTGAAATGACAATGGCAAAGTCTCGAGGTGGTTGCCTGCCAGCGATAAGCGTCTGCAAAATAGAAAATCACTAAACACTACAATCAATTCAATGCCTACGTAACGTACTCGAGCAGCACGAGAGAACCAAAACTAGCTGGTAGTTGCTTTAACTTTGCGTATTCCAGTCTCAATTCTTTCAGATGAGTAGCTCGCTCCAGAATTTCCGGTGGAAGAACCAACAACTCGCAATTTCTCACCACCAATATCTTGGTCGATTCAGTCTCTTTCAGAGCAGTATCAAACTCCTCCAAGGCCTTCGTTGATGCCCCAGCTCCCATGTTACTCTACCTTCAAACTATTTTCAACTGCAAGTACATGTAGCCATGTTTCAAATGGCTACATTCTAGTTAAATTTGATGTCGTCTACATCATATTAGGACTGGCGGAGACCGTAAGTTGTGGTCATGGCTGCGTCAATACTACAGCATCGCGTACTTCGCGTACAGCGCTCGTCGTTGCTTGCAATTCGTCTCCAGAGTTTTGTCACCACTCAGCAATGTGCCCAGACCCGATTTTTTTCGTCTGCGCTCAAGTCTCGCGGATTTTTGAATGTGCTCCGATTCACCACCATTCAACCGTCGGATGGACAGTTGACACCTCAAGACTTTCGCTTCAAGGCGGCGTTGGTGGTCAATACAGCATCCAAATGTAGTCATGCCAATCAATTGAAGCAATTGCAGACTTTGCATGAGAAATACAGTGAACAGGGTCTTGTAGTGGTCGCTGTGCCCTCCAACGACTTCGCAGGACAGGAACCTGGTAACTCGGATGAAATTTTGAAACGATACACGGAGCTTGGCGTCACGTTCGTTGTTGCGGACAAGACGCCGGTGACAGGGGAGAATGCTCATCCGTTCTTTAAAAAGATTGCAGACAAGTACAGCTCGTCGGTGGCTCCGACGTGGAATTTTGACAAGTTCTTGGTGGATTATAGAGGAGATATGAGAGCAGTGTTCCCGAATGACACGGAACCGTTGGTGAAAGAGGTCATTGTGGAGATTGAAGAGGTGTTGGAAGATCTACCGAAAGCGCTGGAACCTGGACAGGAATTGGTAGACGAGGACGAGTATGACTTTGAAGAGGACGATTTTGATACCGATGATGAAGACAGTGACGATGACGATAGCGATGACGACGATGAATCCAACAAATAAACCAGTTTCAACGCGGGTAATTCATTTCCTAAGACTGATCTTGCGTAGATACGTAGTTGTACTGCAGTGAACAATATCATGTTATCAATCAGAAATCTTGTGCAAAATCACGTTGATGACATTTCTATCGTGATATTTGTTTTCAAAGGACAATTTATTTTCAGCCAATCCCATCGCTCCATTTTGGCGGGAAGGTATTTTTCAATCCGCGGGAATGGACACGAACGGCAGCGCGTCTCCTCCAGCTTCGCCGTCCTCTATCTCGGCCCCCACGCAGCCTCCAGTCTCCGTTCCACCTGCATCAGCTGCGTCTTCATCTGGTGCATCTATCCATGCTCCTCAACTCGGCAACGGCCTCGAGGACAGCGAGAACGACAGCGACAACGATGACAGTCGGGGTCGTAAGCGACGTCGCCTTCGTCGCGGTGACGCGCCTGCGTCACCCACTTTAAGCCAATCAGGAAACGGAGATGACGTCGATGACTTTGTAGTGGGCGACATGGAGAGGGAAGAGGCGGAAGGAGACGATGACTACGGAGAACAGGCCGAGGAGCTGGACGAGGAGATTGTGGACGAGCTAGACATCCAGGAGAGAGAGAGACAATACTTCTCAGAGGACGAACTAGACGACGATGTGGATGGAGAAGACTTGGGCGAGAATGCAGAGATGTAGGGCTCTAGAATCGTGGTTTTTAGAGGCTCAGAGGCCACGTAGAAGCCGAGATATTGAAATTTTTATTGTTTTTTTATTGGTGATGATGTAGGGACTATCGCCGCATGGAGACGTTGGATCGATATGATACGACCATGCTGGACACGAGGCAGTATGAGGATATGGATCTCGATACGAGGAGAGCAGTGGAAGATGAACTGAACCGACGAGATGCGCGTGAAGGACGCATTGCGCAGGTATTTCAAGAAGATCAGGAGATGGAACATGATGATACGCATAGAAGGAGGTTCAGACGACCTCAAGGAGATGAGGAATATGGCGAGGTGAGAGACAACACGGATAATGAGGAGCTCGTTAATCTCGAACACTTTGATGTGGCGTTGAGAGAGTGGATTGCGACGGAGAGACCAAGAAATGAAATCAAGAGACGATTCCGAAACTTTCTGAATTCGTTCTCGGATGGCAAAGGAAGGTTGGTGTATCACGAGAAAATCGTGCAACTCGCTCAACGCAACGAACAGTCGTTGGAAATTGAGATTGGCGATGTCATTCACACCATGTCGATGATTGCTGCGTGGCTAGTAGAAGCACCAAAGGATATGCTGGCGATTTTGGATGAGGTTGCACAGGAAGTTGTGCTCGCGTTGTTCCCGTACTATTCGACAATTCATCAGCAGATTTACGTGCGCATTTTGGATCTCCCGGGTACTGAACGGCTGCGAGACCTGCGCACTGCGCACTTGAACTTCCTCATCAAGGTTTCAGGTGTGGTGACTAGGCGTACCTCAGTGTTCCCACAGCTCCAACTTGTGAAGGTCAACTGCCCTGGTTGCGGTGCCGTGTTGGGACCATTCACGCAGCAGAGCCAACAGGAAGTCAAGCTTAATGCTTGTCCGGAGTGCCAGTACCGCGGTCATTTCCCTATTAACAGTGAACAGACAGTGTACCGCAACTTCCAGAAAATCACATTGCAGGAATCACCTGGTAGCGTGCCACCTGGCCGCGTGCCTCGCTCCAAGGATGTTGTACTCGTCGGTGATCTTATTGACAAGGCTCGGCCTGGTGACGAAATCGCAGTCACAGGTATTTACACTAACACACCCGACCCGACGTTGAACTTGCGTGACGGATTCCCAGTGTTCCGTACAGTGATCGAAGCCAACCACGTTGAACGTCGTGCAGATGTGCTTGGCAGCCAACTACTCACTGCAGAAGACAAAAAACAGATTCTGCGCCTTGCTAAGCAACCAGATATTGCTCAAAGGATCATCAACAGCATTGCTCCGTCTATCTACGGTCATCAACAGGTGAAGACATCATTGGCGTTGGCACTATTCGGCGGAAAGCCCAAATTCATCAAGAACTCACGCGTTCGTGGTGACTTAAACGTGCTGATGGTGGGAGACCCCGGTACTGCGAAATCTCAATTCCTCAAATTCGCAAAACAGACTGCACCACGTGCAGTGTACTCCACGGGCAAAGGTGCTTCTGCGGTGGGTCTTACGGCTGGTGTGTCCAGAGATCCTTTCACGAAGGAGTGGGTGCTGCAAGGTGGTGCGTTGGTTTTGGCAGACAAGGGCGTTTGTCTGATTGACGAGTTCGATAAGATGAATGAGCAAGACCGTACGAGTATTCACGAGGCCATGGAACAACAAAGTATCTCGGTGTCTAAAGCTGGTATTGTGACATCGCTTCAAGCGCGCTGCTCAGTGATTGCAGCCGCAAACCCTATCGGTGGACGGTATAATGCAGCTCGAACTTTCGCTGAGAACGTAGAGCTTACAGACCCGATTCTGCAGCGTTTTGACCTGCTATGCGTCCTGCAAGATAAGGTTGATCCAGTGGATGATGAACGACTTGCAGACTTTGTTGTGTCCAGCCACATGCGTAGTAACTCGAAAAAGAAGACTCCTGAAGAGGAGGAGGAGGCTGATGATGAAGATGAACTGAGCGCCATGACACAATCCATGCAGGTAGGTGATGGCGATGCGAGTATGACGCTGGACCAGGAACTCTTGCGCAAGTATATTCTGTACGCTCGCACGTACGTGAACCCTGTGCTTGCAAGTGGACTGGACACAGGTAAAGTGGAGGCATTTTACGCTCAGCTTCGACGAGCATCACAGCACACTGGTGCTGTTCCTGTGGCCGTTCGACACCTCGAGTCTCTTTTCCGAATGGCAGAAGCTCACGCTCGAATGCATCTGCGTGATACCGTTGGCGACGAAGACTTGGCACTCGCGATTCGTGTCCTCACCGAGAGCTTGTGTGATGCACAGAAGTTCACGTTCAAACGCCAATGGCGGCGTTTATTCCGACCTTACTTGACTTACCGCCAAGACAACAACGTGCTGCTACTTCATGTGCTCCATGAGCTGTTCAAGTCAGCACACGCATACCAGCAGCTACGCATGCAGACGAACGCCCAGGCAGGGCACCGTAGTCACAAGGAGACGACCCTCACAGTGCTACGCGATGACCTGCTCTCCAAGGCGAAGTCCGTTGGTATCTATGATCTCAGCGAATTCTACGAGTCTGTCGCATTTACCAAGGCAGGATTCCGCATCGACGAGGCGACTAACTCCATCATCAAGGACATATAAGAGAAGTGCTGGTAGACGAAGCAGATACATTCCGTACAAATTCAGCCTAAAGAGCTTTACCGTTGTACACAAGCTGGTTGATCTTCTCCGGTAGCAGCTCTGCCATCTCTCCGCAGATATTAAGCTCCATTTGAAAGCTGTGACGCAGTTCCTTGCCTTGAGCTCCCTGGTACTTCATCTCGTACTTGCGAACAAGTTCGGTGATAGCTTCATGGTAGGCGAGACTCTGGCGCCAATAGCCTACAGTCTTGGTGGTGTCCGACGGGAGGCATATCTTGCCACAAGCATGAGCAAGACCAAAGTATCCGAGCAACATCGTCCGGAATTCTTTTGGAGATAACGCCTCACCAGGAGGTAGCTGCACTCCCTTACCACCTTGCAGCACGCTCACTCGCATGGGGTCTTCCTTGGATGTACTATCGACCTCAGATGAAGGGTAGTAGAGTAGCAGGAATTGCTGGTAGCACTGAATAGCCTTGATCTCGTACGTCATAGCTTTCTCCCCGGCCTCCTTGCTCTGCTTTAGCTCGAAAACATCAGCGTTGATCTCAGCGCACTCAAAGTAAAGTTCCTGCAGCAGATCGGTGAAGGCACGCTCGTTCAGCGTATCGCCGAGCAGAGGTGTTAGCAAAGCCAGTCTTCTTCTCTGCATAGCTACACGTCGTCCTCGAGCATCTTCAAACGGTAAAAGTCGTCGGTATAGATCACTTTCACGCTGTAAAAGTCGTACATGTTGCGTGACAAAACCATCTAATACAAACACCTCCCTGGCGCGGGTACAAGCGCGAAGACCCATCTTGAACACGTCGCGGGCCTGGTCAAACGTGTTTACACAGGAGGCTGCCACAAACACCATTCCGAAACTCTCTGCCTTCACTTCCTGGTTTTCACTCAGTTTGGCTAGTGTTGCCTCCATGCTGCTGGGGCGAGGCAATACAGGATCAATCTCCTCGATATCAAAACCCTCTTTTCTCATTCCTGCAAGACGGAGTGTCGTCACATGTAGCCGACTCCATGTCGAGTAGATTTCAGCCATCTGTAGCTGGTACTCTTCATCCTCTTTTTCTTCTTCCGTTTCAGCACCATGATGGAGAAGCATATACTCGCTAGCCTTCAGACATGTGGCCGCATCTCTGGGATTGTCCGTATCAAGATAAAACTCCACCAGTTTTAACGCATTCTTCACCCATTCCTGCGCGCCTGCAAATCGATGTGTGTCTCGCTTTTCAGCATCATGCACACACTGTAACAACTGCAGCTCCAGAGTTGACAGACAGAACCTCGCTGACTCATCTGCCATGCCCAAACTTCCATAAACCTGAGCCAAATAAAAGTGCGAATGCGTCTGCGCCGCGGTCAGGGCGTCATCTTTCTCGTATTTCTCGCACAGCTTTTGTCCAGCCGATAGATAGCACAGCGCTCTCAGTAGCCTCGATCTGTTCGACCACAGCACGCCCAGTTGATTCAGCATGACCACCACGTCCACCAAGAACTCCTCGTGCTCATTCTTCACCTCCACCTGGGGCATCTCCTTGAGTAACTTTGTTGCCTCATTAGCCTCTAATTGAGATTCCGAGCCGTCGTCCGACGTGATCTCTGTCGTGAACTTGACCAACTCTGGGAAAAAGAAGCTGCCAGCCTCCTCCAGTGCTGGTTGAGCGTCTACAAAGTCACAAAATCAGTTCTCAACACACTTAAACCCTTTACTAGAGCTCAATTTTGAGCCAAAAAGAGGTAGAAACCCACGTACTATGAGGCTCTTCCACTGCCAGATAAGTAGCTCCTAGTTTCGCGGCAGCTACAGCCTTTTCCTGCAGCAATTGAGACCACAAAGGCATCGTATTAGCCGTGAATTGGCTTTAAGTGGCTGTTTTAGAGCTTCTAGAGTGAGTTACGTACTGCAGGAGCCAGCGCCGTAGTCCTGAGCTTCTGGAGAATCTCGATAACTTGGTATTGAGCAGCGTAGGGCGTCGTTTCCGGGCATTCTTGCTACATTTTATTGCAAGAATACAGTGTTTTAAAGTTCATATTTTAACGTTACTATGGAGTGTATGAAAGAGATAAAGACATGAGAAGAGAGAGGAGATAGAGGTGCTTCTAACCCACCACCGCAATGGTCTCAAGTCGTCGTAGAATCGCGTGGAAATCCTCAGGAAGGTCGCTCATATTTGTGGTAATCCTGTGTATCCTTATTGGGAGTGGTCAGTACCACTGGCTACGTAATGATTACTTCTGTATTTATTATGTCCATACAATTGGGAGGTAACGTAACATCAATAAATTGCATTCATAGCCAATATGAATCGTGATATTACTTCAACGTAACCGGTAACAGTCCTACGGAGTGTGCATCCAAGACGGCAGATTGTCGTCGTCATGAACTGTTGGAGACGTTTGCATAGATGGAGCTGAAGCCGCTGGTGCTTGGGTAATTGGTTGGATGACAGCTTGGAACGACGTTGTCTCCTTTGGTACTGGAGGACTCCGAGATGCAGTGACTGGGAGGGGCGTGGCTGCAGGCAAGCGGATATTCTGCCCTGATTCCTTGCTGCAACGTGGTGCACTGTTGTTACCGAAGATGAAGATAGCGAGTGTTTGGAGGGCAGCCATCACAATGAGTGCAATGCCTTCGATGACGAGGATGGCGTTGTCGCTACAGCCACACTGTTTGTCACGCGTTTTGCCCAGTAGCGCCGTCATGATTCCGCTGACAGCAAAGATGCAGGCACGACCGAGTCGGTACCGCATAAAGCCGAAGAAGAAGAAGAAGAGCTCCCACTTGGACTCACCAAAGGTTAGCAACAGACCGAAGCAGACACCTAAGAAACAAAGACAACCGAACTCCGCTTGGCTGTCCACGGCATAGATGGACAACTTCAACGTGTTGAAACCCATACATGCCACGACAAACAACATCAGACCAACGATGGAGCTGGCTAAACGCAGCAACCCTTTCGGAGAGATCAGCACCATGATGGAGACAAAAGATAATAAGACAAGAGAACCACGCTCGATGTCGCACAAAGAATTGTTTGCTGCACAGCGGTTAAAGTTGTATAATAGGGTGATCCCATTATATCTCAAGTTGGGATGCCCAACGCCAAACTCAACAGACACATGACTAAAATCTCGCTTAACCCCAATAGCTAGATTGTTATGAGTTTTAATAATTTAAAAGTGCAAGAAACGGTGGACGACAGCGACAGTCTCTGAGCACTCGAATCATACAACATTTCAACTTATTCGTCTGAATAGAGCGCTTCCTAATGTTGGTCTCTAACTCCCAGCTTTAATCTAAGGAGTAGTTTTAAACACCTTCTATTGTAAGTTACAATTTGTCACAACATGAATGACAAGAAACAATCAATTGTCAGTTTACGTACTATCGAGACAATTGACGCGATCCTATTCGTCCAAACTAATCTCAATTATATCCAATCCGCACCGTTTCCTACCATTTCTCCTCTGTCCCTCATCGTCAGTATGTGGTCATCGTCCTCCGCTCCGGACGTGGATTTACTCTTCCCTAGACGGCCCCGACGCGTTCCCAACGGTCCCAACGCCTCGTCCACACGTCGCAGTAGTGCCACCAGTCGTTTGGAGCAGCGTCGACGTGATTTACCGCCGCATTCAGTGACTACAGGCAGTTTATGGGCGTTCGATGGGTCTTCAGCAGGTTCAGCGACGTTTAACTCGTCTTCTACTGCAGCTACAGCATACAATGGGGTATCAGAGTCTTCTCCATCATCTGACGAGTCGAATGCAGGTCCTCCAGGGCTCCAGAACACCGGGAAAGCTGCAAACCATGGAGTTATTGGATCGTACTCTAGTGGGGAAGCTACAGCCAGAATGCTGTGGAACAGGCCAGAGAGAGAGGAAGAAGAGAGAGAAGAAGAGGCTCTACCTTCCTATCTGAGCTATCTCCAGGCTCCGTCGTTGACGGGGGACCCTACAGCGGCCATTCCCACTCCACCACCATTTGGAGCTGTGACATCGATAGGGCAGGACAGAGAGGACCAGATGGAGACGCAGAGCAGAGAACTAGCACGAGCACTTCAGGACTTTATTCTAGTCCAGATGCAGGGACAGGGTGTCACACCTTCTTCAGTTACGAGTTCTAAAAGCTGTAATTGTGACCGACGAGTGGCAGAACTGGAGAAACAAGTGCAGACTCTTGTTGCTGCAAAGGAGAACTCAACTTGTGCTGAAGAGACGGGGAGTGCTCTAGGAGATCGCGTGTCGACGCTGGAAGGACGACAAAGTGCCTTTCAGTCGCAGTTGGCCCAGATTTCAAAGGTTCTGGGTGTACCGGTTGGAAAACATGGCAAGAGCAGTCAGTTGAAAACGCTGGTGCAGACGTTACATGAGGAGATTGACACAAAGATCCAAGCAGGTATGTATACGCTTGTGTGCAGGTACTTACAACTTGGTTCTTACCTTTACTCTTGTTGATTGCAGCGGTAGCGGAAGTGGAGACTGCCTGTGTTGCTAGCGCGACAAAGCATGTTGAGGACTTAATTGCTGAAGCTGCTGTGACTGTTTCGTCTTCGTCCCCTGCTGGTGAATCATCGACGCCGTCAGAGCCCAATGATGACAAGAAAAAGCAAATGAGCGACTATGACACCATTTCAACCTCAGGTTTGCAATTTTCGACAGTGTTGAATGCGCTGGCAGAAGAGCATGAAGCGTCATTAACGAGACTTAGCACGCACTTCGACGAGCGCTTGCGTCTGGAAGGATCCCAACGTATTGCACTGGAAGGACGCATGCGTGCCCGTCTTGGCGAGCTAGAGGAATGGTTGCAGCAGGTTGAAGGTGAGCTCGGGGGCTCGCATTTTGAACCTACCCCAGCCGCTACGTCTTCGTCGATCGCTGGTATAACGGATCAACTAAGTAAGCTTCAAAGTCATGTGGCCGAGTTGGAAATCTCTTGGAAGCAGCAGCGCGAACAAGCAGCTGAGCTCTCCGCTAAATTGGAAAAGCTGCCGAACCTCGACGAGCTACAGACCCAGATCGATCAGCAAAACGGTGATGTGAGAGTTCTACGCGAAAATGTTGCCAGCGTGGAGACTGCAGTTATGTCAACTCAGGAAGAGACTCGCATGACCGCTCGTAAATCTCAAGGGCTCAAGTTAATCGTAGAAAAGCTGGTGCGGGACACAGGGTCAGCTGAAGAGTTGCTTCAGCAGTACGTCAGTACAATCACACACCAGGTGGCCAGCGTGACTCGGCAATACGTTTCCGTCCGCATCCGAGATAACAACCGACTGCTGGACGCTACGCTACGTGCGCGAGTGCCTGACTACGTTGCAAACGAGAGTGAAAGCTTCTTGCTAGTGCGTCCAGAGACGAAAAAGGATGGGGACAGTCACAATGTAGGGACTGAGGTCATCCATGACGGTACAGAGGGGACCGGAAATTTCAGCTTTGTGCTGCGTGAGGATGACGAAGATGGAATTCGACGTTTGCTGGCCAACCAGCGAACTTCGAAGCCCAGTACCATCGGCAACACCATGAACTGTGAAGCTAGTGCTGTTGCCGCTGCTGCGGGTGCGACATCTTCGTCATAACTTGGTGGAGGTAGTAATGTTAGCTATCTACTCGACCAATCGACATTCTCACACTACATACGAAGAGCAGAATTCTACACGAACGGGGTTGTTGGACGTGAGTACCACTGCTCAGTAGTAGTTTGTGGATTGGAAGCACTACGAGTCCGAGGGTTTGACAAAGTGCAACAACGCTCGAGTCTGAACTGACAACGTCTCGGCAGTATGAGGAGCTCTTCCCAAGCTGCTGGCGTGCGAAACCTTAATCGTTTCACTCATTTCAGGGCTATCCAGCTAGGGCTCATCAAGCAAAAAAACTTGCTGAGACCTACGACTCACTTGGGTTCTATCGAGCCAATCCAATTTTTAGCATCCGGAGTTTTATGAGCAATCGAAAACGCTCATCTCCGAACTTAACGTTTCTGTAAACAGGCGATACAGGTGATGAACTCTGGCACTTCCATGGACGAATGAGTGATGTACGCAAAGTTCTCTGAACAGAATGAGCACTAGCCGCTTAACCACTAACGCATGCAAAATGCTCCGTTGCAGACCGAGTTTGCTCAGGCAGTGGAAAGCCCCTTATCCAATAACGCTCCTTGCGAAGTAGCCACCTGGTCGTTACGAGTGAAGAATTTCATCATGTGAATACATTGAGGAGCTCACATGAAGCTGCAAAGGTTTCACCTCGTGACAAAGTTGCAAACTTTGCAATGACAAGAGCTCAAGGCTTTTGCGATTGCTAGAGTGGCAACATCCACGTGTGCAAACTCATGCCAAGGAATTCACCGTTGACATCAGTCAACCGTTTGCCTAACATCCACATCCCATAAAACACTGGAAAACTCATAACAACCTGACCGTTCAATTGTGATTTTTTGACGTGATGAGGTCAGTCAGGCAACGCTCCCACTCCATCAACCAGGCTATTCCGAATTGACAGCCACCACTACAACACATGCGCTGTCAACCCAATGAGTCCAAATCAACGACGTGAGTTGCCCAATGTCATTATCTGTCACCTTCCGATGACTTTTGCCGCTTTCAAGTGCAAAATGACGCAATTTTAATGAAATAATCCGGAGCTCAGCTCAATTTCTATTTCAAGACGTAAAACGGACGATCGTCAGCCGAAACTTTCCGAGCTCAGCCGTTGGACCCGCTGATTCACTGGAGCTGAACTCTAGCACTCACTGGTCGGCTAGCGGCAAGTGCTGGCGCTTGACTGACAAGCTACTTCTACCTTCGTCGCCACGAACGCCACGAACGTCGTGGTCGAGTGCTTTCTGAGGCTATTTTTGAGTCAGCATGCAGGCGATGCCCAGGCCAGAATCTGCTGGCTTTACTACCTAGGTTGCAGTTGAACGATCTTTCCAGAATTAGTGATGTATGCGTTTCGCTGGAAATGGATTCGCCTGGGCGTAGAGTCGAGAAGAAGCGTTGCTGATATGGCTCTTGTAGAGAGTACGGCATTTGTGGTGCTGCAGCTGTCGGCGATCTCAGTTCGAGACTCTCCAGCGTGAGGCGAAAGTTGCAATTTTGCTGTCAAGCCCGGAATGTTAACTGCAAAGTTGTAGTTGAAACAACATTTTCACGCACCAAATCCTGTATCGCCATAGGCAGGGCTGACGACCATACAAATCCTACCTTCTGACGACAAAGCAGGTACAACTCCATCAGCGCTGTATCGACTTGGACAGGGAAGCTGCGTGGCTATGCTGCAAATGTGAACTCAAGCTCTTGGTGTCATTTTTGAGTGAATTAACGCCAATCTGCAGCTCAGACATCAAATCACCATGCTGTGCTTGAATTCCCTCAATGGAATACTACGTATTCGCCATACATGCAGTATCCACTCTGCTTCATCTGTCTAGGACAAAAGGAGCAGATGAGTGGAAGCTATTCGACGCTCAAGAGCGCATACGATACCTAACTTTAGCGTCGTCATTCGTGGCCATCTCCGTGTCGTCTGCACTGAGCCTCAAAGTGTCCAAGTTGCTTGTATTCAACTCATCGTACATGTAGTTATAGCCAGCCCGTCGTGTGTGAACTTGTCGGTATGTATCTCTGGCTGGGCGAACCACTTCTTGCACTTCTCATCTCGCACCATAGCGCTGTAACGAAATTGTTGTCATTTGATGCGCCCCGTTTCTGTATGCGGTGGTTCCGGAGGGAGTTTTTGCCCTAATCTTCGATTTTCTGGGGTGTCTCTCGCCGGAGATGCAAGCAAAGTTTCTCGCACTTCACTTTGCAAACGTTTGCTTAAGGCACAGGACATTTCCCAATGGCTGACGGCATCATGTATTCGCCAACATACAAGAACCTCAACCCTGGGAGCTACGCAGTTGCCAGTCCAGATGGCACCAAGCGCCACATGGTCTCGGGCCCTCCACCACGTCGAGTGTATGCCCCACAAAGAGACAGCCCGCCGTTACCAGGTCTTTCCTCCATGTTGCAACAGCAACAACGGAGTTCACAAGATTCTTTCCTGTTGTCTCCACGCACCCCTCCAAAAGACATCATACTCAAACTCAGTCAAAATCACCCCGTACCACAAGGCCGTGTGACCCCCAGTACCAGCAGTGAAGACGACCCTGTGTTCAATGCAACTTACCCTGCAAAACACGAGACCATGTCTCCAACTGATTTGCTAGCACGTAAAGTTGCTGCAACTACAGTAGTGAAAACTTTGGCAACAACTGCTCCAAATGGCAAATCCTCCCGTTATTTGCGGGAAATTGACCGTCGCGCCATTTTATCTCGAATTGAACAAGGTGAAAAACAATCTGCTTTGGCAAAAGAATATCAAGTGAGTCGAGCTGCCATTTGCAACTTGAATAAACATCGAGATGAAGTATTGTCAAGAAAAGACAGTAATCCATTGGCAAAACACCCCAAGAAGCCACGTCCGAAGACCATCAAGGCCAAACTTTGCAAAAGTGGCTGGGCAACTGCCATGGCAATGAAAGAAAATGCCATGCAAGAGCAAAATGGAGTTTATGAGATCAAATCGAGAGCTGCAGCACTCCTTCTCACAACTTTGAGAAAGAAACATGCAACAGTTCATGAATTCCATCGGTCAAGTGACCGTCTTATGCGCATTGTCATGGAAGAAGCTTTGGCTCATGTGCCAGTGAAAACAGTGGAAATTTTCCTCCCAAACCACACCAAGTCAGATGGTGTTGCATTGGAACACCCTCCATGTGCAATTTCCATGGAACCAGCAGGTTGCCCCATGCTCGATCTTTTTCACTTGATCGAACCGGATCAACCTACTGGTTATGTGAGTTTTGGGGACATCTCTCCCAGTGCTTCTCAAACGGGAGATGTGCAAGCCAAAATCTGTGGCAACCGTCTACCTAGTAGTCTCAATTACCATAATGTCTTTATCATGGATCATGTTGTCACTTCAGCTCAAGTGGTGATTGCTGTCGTGAGACGGTTGCAAGAACATGGTGCAGTAGAAGCAATGATTTCACTCGTGGCACTCATTGCAACACCAGAAGCTGTGGAAAAAGTGCATGCTGTTTTTCCTGCACTGAAAATTGTCGTGGCACAAGTGGATAATACTGGTGAAATGGCAGCTCCATCTCCTGTCGGACACGCTGATGCCTCTCGTGCATCGACGACCGATATGATTTTGGACCGACTGGAACAAGTTTACCACGGTTTGTCACCAGCCACTCCATACTAAAGAAAACACGAGGCTTGATAAAGTGCTTATAATGACGTTGAATTGATGTACACTAGTGGTAGGACAAACATCAACATGGATGATAAATCGATTGGTATCTCATGACTTGATGTGAAAACACTTGCACACCTTCATGACAGTAGAAAAGGCTGAAAACACCCATAGACTGTCGCACCAACGACTCATAGCTCAATGTGCCACGACGGACGTGACAAAGCAGCATAGAGTGAGCGAATCTGCATGCCAAGTCCAGCCTGTTGTTGTAAGAGCTGTTCGTTCCGTCGTTCCAGGTCTGCTGGCATCACTTGAGATGCCGTATACTGGTCGTTTGGGTTAAACTGGTTGCAACTGCTGATAGGTGGCGTCGTCGTGTCAGACACCGAAGTAGCTGGCGTGCTGGGTCGCATCTCCACATCCGACGTCGTCTCCTGTTGTGCCAATAATCTCTGCTGCTTCTGAACTTCATACCGACGTCGACAGCGCTCTCGCTCTCGCAATCGTTGTTCGTCCGTAGCATTTTGGCGTCTCCTGCGACTCCGTTGGGCCTCACGTTTGCGTTGTTGCTCAGTGGCATTGAGTCGTCGATCTCTTGAGCGTTTCATCTCTCGTTCTCGAGCTTCAGGCGAAGCTTCAGCACGTCGGACGCGACTCCGAGCACGTTCCTCCACTCTCTGTCGTTTACGAGCCCGTCGATCTGCATCCATTTGCCGTTGAGCAGGAGTGAGTTGTTCCCGTCGACGTTTGCTACGTTCTGCTTCTGCTTTTTTAGCTTCTGGCGTGGCTCTCATCCGTCGGAGTCGACTTCGATCTGCTTCAATGGATTGACCATGACTAGATGGAGATATGGCATGACCTTGATGTGGTTCCATGGACTTGGTAGCCATTTTTGGTGCTACATTTGTGGCAATGCCATAATTTGACATTTGGTCGGTTGTTGCTTGACGACTTGGTGAGATTTGAACGGCTGGCAACATACTGAGAAAAATATTGTATGCTGCTTCGTGGTACTGTCGGAGATGCAACAAAGCTTGACGACGACCTAATTCATTAGGTTCGAATGCATGGGGCATTTCACTTGTTTTCCGTGTGTGTTTGCATCTAATAGTGGTTGGTATAGTTAGAGAAGGTGCATTTTGCATGGTGAAACGTACAATCGGCAAGACCAGCACTCGCGTTCGGCAATTTCTCCCCATTTGTTATCTTGCATGGAAATCTGCAGCAAAAGTTGTGGTTAGATGAAAATATTGGCAACAAAATGACAATATTGTCTCACCATTCGCTTCTCTGTGGACTTGAGTTGTCCAAACCACGTTGTTGCATCTTTCTTACGGCGAGGACCGAAACGCACACGTTGGTTTTCCTCTTCCGAGCAACCATTGAAACGATACAAGACGTTCTTGAGATGGCAAGTCTTGAAATGCGTCACGAAATATCTGTTGCCAATAATTGTCAATCCGATGGAATAAAGGACAATAAATATTGTTACGTACATACCTGGGATGACGAAGGAAGTCAAAGAAAAAGTTCTCATTGCACTCTTCACAGCGAATGAGGTTGGCACGGATGCGGTCGAAATGCTCGTCGATACGTGGACCTGCTTCTTGCATAGCAAACTCCTTCCACTTGCGCTTTACCAGACCAAATGAAGTGTTGCCGAACACTTCCGACTTCGCATTGGACCTTGTTGCCAGAAAAAAGAAACGCAACGTCCGTGCAAATAGCTGTGAAATGTGCGCCAAATTGAGTGGCAGGAGTCACTTTTGCTTCAACGCGTCACTAGTTTTAGCCAATACCTCTCTTTAGTGACGCATTTGCCGAAAAAGAGAATGGCACGTGTATTCGTAGGCAACTTGCCCGAGGACGTGCGTGAACGCGAACTGTCCGACAAGTTCGAGCGCTTCGGTCGCATCTCCAGCGTGCGCATCAAGTTCCCGCAACGTCCGCCACCCTTCGCCTTCATTGTGCGGTTGAATACGTCATCATTTCTCCTTTCGAGTCGCAACTAACCAAGTGTTTAGGCTTATGACAATGAACAAGATGCCAGTGATGCCGTGCGGTCGATGAATAAGTAACAACAATAATTGTTTTATTTCCACTGATAATTGGCTAATGACTTTTTCAGTGCTTTATTCAGTGGCAGTCGTCTTCGTGTGGAAATGTCACGAGGTTCTGATGACGTCCGGCAAGTGAAATCTTTTGCTTTTGGCAAATTTACCTTTTTCTCACTACATTGACAATTTTTTACTCTCTATTTAACACAGTCCTCGAGGAACGCAATATCGTGTCAAAATCAGTGGCTTACCTGTCACAATGAGTTGGCAAGATCTCAAGGATTTTCTACGTAAAGGCGGAGATGTTGTCCACAGTGATGTGGATCGTCGTGGCAATGGTTCGGCATCTTTTGCCACTCCAGATGAAATGAGACGTGCTATCCGGAAATTGCACGACACGGATCTCGATGGTGAACGTGTTCGGATTCGAGAGGAGGACAGTGGTGGACGGTCGTTATCTTCTTCGCGATCTCGATCGAGATCTCCTCCACGACGTAGTCGTAGACGCTCACCATCTCGCTCTCGTTCACGCTCCCCACGTCGCTATAGTCGAAGCCGTCGTGATCGTTCACGTTCTCGCTCCCGTTAAATGGTGGCAAATTGTTGCTTGTTGCCTAGACGTCGGACGTGAAAATTGCCCGCAACTTGAATTTTGTCGACAACATCAGCAACTGGAGAATCTTTTTCTCAACGTAACTGTTTTCTTTATTATGCAATGTGCTACCACGTTTCGGGTTTTCACCTCCATTTTTTATATTCTTTTGTTAGAGTTTCACTGGAAATCTGGAATCCATTTGAGTTACCCAATTGACTTTCGCCAAAGAGTGATTTCCTGTTGCTTGAAGTAACGTCGGTCTTCTTCATCAACCAGCACTAGGTTGAGGAAATATTTGACGGAAAACCGACTTTGCACGTTACGGTATGTGGGTGTAAGTGCATACGGAGCGAGGTACAACCGAACTGGAACACTCTCTCCTTTCACAGGAGCACCGTCCATGATTTCATATTTTGTGATGGACTCACTTTCACTGTGGCGTTGTGTGCCAGACCCGACACTCTCACGACGTAAAATTGCCAACTCCATGTGTTTGATCTTGATCCGCACCAACAAGAAAAAAATCTTGCCAATTACCACATCCTTTAAGTGGTATCTACAAAATGTCACATTAGACATTGATTTCATTTTTCATGACACAATTTGCCACTTACCTCGACTTGTCGTACTCAAATTCAATGTGAAGACAATCTTCAATGCCCACCTCCATTTTAATGGAACGGTCTACTGGAGGTGGAGGAGTTGCACGTTGCACCCACAAATCTTGCTCTTGCACAAGATGACTGGCATAATTTCCTCTTGCCAAAGTGGCTCGGAGTACATAT
>VOQZ01000942.1:0-27296 GCA_008079305.1 Phytophthora palmivora
CTCAGATAGCGCAGCAACGCACTCTCCTCCGTCTGATGCGAAGGATGGACATGATCCTGTAGACTCTGCGCCTGAAAGCGGCCACGTCGACTGAGTGTGAGTCGTCCAGGAAGACCGAATCACCAGTGGTAGTACAGCCACTCGCGCACCAGTGCACGTAGGAGACTCACGAGTGCGCGCAGATTGAGGCCGCGGTTGAAGACGACGTTCCACTCAGACTCTGCATGCCGCACGAACAGCACGCGCTTGTGTTTCGTTACGACGGTGTCTGGGTCTACAGCACTGGAGGACACGAGAAGGACCGTTGACTGTGCGTCCGTGGCTGTGGAGTGAGAGGGAGACGCCACCGTCAGCCAGTGCTGGTCGCTAGAGAACAAGAGGTGCAGGAGTGCCACACAAAAGAGCTGTAGCTTCCAGACCACGTGGTCCGCGGCGTCTAGCAGCGCAGGCCACACACCCATAGAGAGAAGACGTCGACGCACGCCGCGGTTCATCGTGGAGTTGATCTGGAACTGTCCAAGAGTGACCTGCTGCTCTTCTTACTGAAGTGTTCAGCTTAGTGTGGATTGAAATCAGATCGTGGTTAAATAACTGTATCGGACTTAACCGATACGGTTAAAATTCAACACCCTTGGTACACGAAAATGTACGGACGCACAATGGGAGTCTAGTTGAGTACACTATTAATAATACACACTCATACGCTCTTAGTGTTGTTGGTGTGTTGGTGAATGATTTTCAAGCCAAAACGAGTCCATTTCAGGGGAGCAAGATATATGTATACGAATGCACTATTCACCGCAAAAGACACAACTTCGCGCATTTGAGGTTTGATTCGATTTTCGGTGAAGCACCTCGCTACGCGAGTACTTGAGCATGTTGATGCACGCAACATTCAACATCGACTTCAGATACATCATTCACAAAACCTGATGGACAAAGCACAAAAGGATTATCCTCGGATTATAATGCACATTGGATCACACTTTAGCTCGTTTTCAGTCGCTACCTGTACCACGCATCAATGTTGTCGCTAAAGTCCGATGACATCAATGTTGACATGTTAGAAAATGGTAGCACTATACAACCACACTAAAATCCACGATATACTACTGGTCGCCGATCTGATCAGGTCGAGAGTCTCAATTCGAGACGATAACCGCAATAGTCCATCCCTTCGTATGACCAAACGTCATGTGTATCACTCATGAACAACGTACACGTGCTCCAGAACGACCTTGCCAAGGCAGTGAAGTATCTAATGCGAAAAGTACTGTCAAAGTTTCAGCACCTCGACGAACTCGTAAATCGAGATATTTGTGTGAGAAAGATCGATGGGAAATCATCAAGCGAATCGATGCCGGTGAGCAGCAGGTTTCTCTCGCTAACGAATTTCGAGTCAGCCGTACTGCGATCTCCAATCTTTACAAAAATCGCCAAGAAATACTAACTCGAGCAGTGGATGATCCCCACGCGACGCACCCGAAGAAGTCTCACAAAAACAAAAATTACAAGTCATCTCGACCCACATCGACTATCAGTCAAACACGTGGCGTAGATTCAGCTACAACGACGAGTTCTGGCCATGATGGAATCATTATAGCTTATCACGAGATTTCTCTTTTGCGCTTATCGTTCAATGGTTCACGCATTTTCGATGATGGAACTACTGTGTCAAACCCGCACCAGAACAAAATGAATCAAGAAGTACGTGCCCGACGCGATTCTATTCAACAATTGACAGAGAACTTGGTGGAATTATCAGTACATGAGGCGGCTGCACACTCATACCCTTGTAAGGATCTAATCGCAGAACTGCGAGATGAAAGTATCAGTAGTGACATGTTCCGACAGCGAGTCACGCGATTGATGAGGCTTCTGATCGAAGAAGCGTTCACATGTTTACCCCACGAAAATGCCGAAGTCACGACTCAGCACGGAGATATTTGTCACTTTGCAAAGACATTGGATGAAGGTGATATCTGTGGCATTTCCATGGAGAGCAAAGGCAACGTGTTGCTGCAAGCCTTCCTAGACATTAGTCCGACATCCCCGGTCGGTATCGTCAATGGCGGCGAGAATAATTGCTTGAATGAGCATTTACCGATAATCAGTCCGGATCAAGTCGTACTCCTCTTCGATATTCAATGTGCTACAGGAGATGAAGCCTGCGAGGTGCTTCGCCATCTTGTGCATGAAAGGAATGTATCCGCTGGCCAGGTTTATTATGTTACGATAATCAGCTCCTTTGAAGGTCTTCGAAAGGTGTTCCGGAAATTTCCAGGTAATCTTTGATCTGCATACACCAGTGGTGTAACACCACGGACAACCAAAGCTCACGTGTGTTTGTTTGTTTTCTACGTTACTCCACCACAGGCGTCACATTGGTCACAGCACAAATGGACACTCTACTGGATCAGAATCAACAAATTCGGCCCGGCATTGGTGACTTTATGCAGCGCTTCTGGGGCATTAGAACAGACCACTGTCTGAAGGCTGGACATCACCTTTTTTCCTAAACGTACGCTAGTTAGACTTAATGTACATATTGAGGAGTGTACTTACCCACCAGGAACTATCCTTCCTTAGTAGCATAGCACACGTATAGACACCAAGTAACAACGAGATGGATGTCACCGTTTGAATTTACATTGAATTGAGTCATCCATTGCCAAATCGAGCGAGCCGACGACGTCGAAGTTCGCTTGGACTTATCTGCTCGGACACACTTTGCTCAGGTTGTGACGGCTGTTCTTGCTGAAATCGATACTCTTCCTCTTGTATACGACGCGCCAGCTGCTCGTCCGTTTCAAATTGCGAACCGGATGGTCTGGATGCAGGACGCGGAGCGTGCGAAGAAGTGGGAGGTGGAGCTGCGTGGGTGTCAGTACTGTATTGGTTTGAAATTGGTCCGACAATCGTTCTAATCCATTGGCTGAGTGTGTGAGCTCCAGAAAACATTGTCGTCTGCATCACCGGAAAGTACACGAATATGTATCCTGGATACAAGCAAGTTAGGCATGGATTAATATCATCCAAGGTCAAACCATGTCCTTACCAGCAAGAATACCACACATGTGGCCCATGAAGGAGCTTCGGGGTACGAGAAAGTGAATCACCACTAGTTCTAACCACGCCGCATATTTTGTAGGCACTTGGAAGCCGTATACTGATGAAAATGTTGGCGAGTTGTGATTCAGGAGTACCTGTACATCAGTTCAACAGCAGACGAAATATGTACTTTAAGTAACACTAAATGCTCAATGATCAAGTAGAATGCAAAGCTGATATCTACCTTCAGTGCGAATAGCACACCCGAAAATCCGACGCTGCACTGGTGCAAAGGTTCCTACGGATACATCAGCAAACCAGTCAAAACCATATTCATCCAGCCATAACGATAACTACCACCGCACCGGCATTTGAAACCCCATGGCAAGTACAAGTGCCACTACTACTACAAGCACGTGACACAGCACGAGCAAGTAGCCCACTGTAAGCAAGAAGCGTACACTGCCCATCTTGTCCTCGAGGTTGTATCCCTTCCACAAGAACGAGATCCTTCACACTAGAGTCAACACCTCTTCTCCACGATTTTCAACTCAACTCACATGTTGTGATACAAGTGCCAGTCGTCCACGTGGATAAGTCCCGAAGCCACAATTCGCATCCAGTCCCAATGACTCAGAACTCGGTCAGGACATCTGATACACGGCGTTAATACCGGCGGACCATCTTTCTACACAATGAACCAAGTGACTTACAATGAGTATGGAGCGAAGAGCTCGGGCGTTTGCATCTTTTGGAAATGGAGACCGTACATGAGAGCTACACGAAATATTGGCGTTGAGGAGGAGGACTGATACAATGCGACAGAGTCGCACCCATGAGACCAAGCGTGACGGGAGGCTTGCGCTCGAGTTGTTGGACCTGCCGCACGAGCATCAGCATCAGCGCAATGCCCTGGCCATCGCGACCGACGTTAGCGCGACCGCGACGTCCGATGTTCGGCCCGAACATGATCTATAATTTGTGTTTATGTTGCACGATGATCATGCAACTTACGGATGGCTTGTAGACGAACTTCAACTTTAGGATACTTGTATTATCAATACAATGCCAACAATTATTGTAGAACACGTTCCTAAGCTTTCCAGTTCAATAGCGTAGATTGTTGGTATAGAACGCTACTATTGATCATTGAACGTGGTTTGTCCTCGTGAAATGCAGAATGTACTACGCATTACTGCTAGTAGCTGCTAATCTCCACTCCTGCAAGGCATCCCTGCCACTCGTGTTTAGTCCGAACTCACGATAAAGGTCTCGGGGGACAGACTATGTAGCATACGTTGCTTCTACCCATGGCTCAAGTCGCGTGCGCGTGATACATGTACATACCTTTTCACTGCTCTACGTATTATAGTAATTTGTCAATCACTTTCTAGAACTCGTGGACTAAACAGTCATCACGCTCTGTGATTAGTCCAAAACCCGCTTTTCCAGCGTTCTCATTCGCTCAAATTCTTTTCTTGCGTTGACGGTACGATTTGTGCCATAAACGATCTGCGTACATTTATCGTTCTCACTTCGCAATTCACCTTCTATCAGATACAATCACTCTTCGTAATGGTATACGCAGATTTGCTTCCCATACCCGAAGAGCGTTTACCAGCATACGCAGTCGCTGTGCTCGTGTTATACCTATCGCTACGCCCGCTCTTCAACGTGGATCGCCTGCTGTCCAAGCTCTGGCCGTCACTGCTGCTGCTCTTTGCTTACTACCGCTACCGTCTCGCCGTCTCCAATGTACCAACAAGTATTCTACTCCCGCTCTGGACTGCGGCACAGCAACGTGCACCTGTCCTTGAGGCCGTATTCAGTGACATGCTGCTACTTGTACTGGTCGTCACAGCCTTCTCCTCCATTGCAGAGACCATACGCCGCGTGCGCTACGTGTCCCGCAAGAATCTCCTTAATGTAGTGGGCGGTGCCGTCATCGATGCGCTCAAGCAGCTTCCTATTGTGTCTGCCAAGGTGGCGGACGAGATGAGGAAGATCGAGAGCGAGGTGGAGCATTCACTTAAGGGCAACAATCCATTGGCAGCTAAGATGGAGAAGCTCTACGCACTGCCTGACAAGGGCATGGACGACAAGAAGCTACTGAGTCTTATGGAAGATCTGGCAGGAAACAGTGACGACAAGTGGAGAGATGGACTTGTGTCGGGAGCTGTGTATCACGGAGAGAAGGAGCATCTAGACGTGCTGAACAAGGCTTATGCACTCTTTGCAGTGACTAATCCGTTGCATGCTGACTTGTGGCCGGCAGTGAATAAGTTTGAGGCTGAAGTGATTGCTATGACTGCAGGATTGATGAATGGAGGACATGATGACGTCTGTGGTACACTCAGTTCTGGTGGTACGGAAAGCATCTTCCTTGCAACCAAGACCCATCGTGATTACTACCGTCACAAACACGGGATAACCAAACCTGAGATCATTGCCTGTGTGACGGCACATGCAGCTATTGACAAGGCATGTGAGATCCTCGGGATTAAACTGATTAAGGTGCCGATGGACCCAAAGACGCTCAAGGTGGACTTGAATGCCGTACGTTGGAGTATCTCAGCCAACACGATCATGCTGTATAGCAGTGCACCTAACTTCCCACACGGTATGATTGACGACATTGAAGCACTTTCGAAACTTGCAGTGCAAAATGATGTTGGCCTTCACGTTGACTGCTGTCTTGGTGGCTTTGTGCTGCCATTTGCGCGCCAACTGCGTCAGGATATTCCTGTGTTCGACTTCTCGCTACCAGGTGTGACCAGCATGTCGTGTGATACGCACAAATATGGCTACGGCTCTAAGGGCACGTCGGTGGTGCTGTACAAGAACTCAGAAATTCGACGATTCCAATACTTCTCGTACCCTGATTGGACCGGCGGACTTTACGCGACGCCCACACTTGCTGGTAGCCGTCCTGGCGCACTAAGCGCTGCTGCTTGGGCGTCCATGGTGCGTCTTGGACGGGAAGGGTACCTTGAAAAGACGAAAGGAATTCTGGACACTGTGGATGAGATCAAGGCTGGTATCAAGAATATCGGCGGAATCCATCTTCTGGGCGACCCTAAGGCGATGGTTGTGAGCTTTGCGGGTGACAAGGGTGTGAATGCACTAAAGGTGAGCGACGCGATGGCGAAGCATGGGTGGAGTCTCAGTCCTTTGCAGCATCCGACATCTGTGCACTTGTGCGTGACGGTTCGCCACATCGGCAAGGCGAAGAAGTTCCTCAGTGCACTTGAAGAAGCTGTGAATGAGGTGAAGCAAGATCCTAACCCGGCACCCGAGGGAGGTAGTGCCATCTATGGCATGGCCTCAAGCTTACCGGCCGGACCTGTTGACGATATTCTGCGCATCTACACTGACATTACCCTGAAGGTTTAAGTTAAACTTGTCATACCTGCGCTGCAAATCTAGCAGTCTTTATGTGTTAAATACCAGAGGCACGAATGTACTTCTATTGCATACGATTACTGTCTTATTTCATGACCAATTAGTTGTGTCAACAGCGATCTTGTTCAGTTGCTGTCCAGGAAAATGTGGCTTGCGACCTGCTTTCGAAGCTTTGGGTTTGCCAGATTTCTTCATTTGAATAATGTTGACTTCCTGAAGCTTCTTGAGATGCCCTATCTGAGTAGCTAGTAGCTTCATGCAAATGCCTTTACGCGGAGTTAGAGGCATCCATATACCATTGACATCATTTGATGATATCGTAACGGAATTTGTTGTAGTCAAAGAAACCGAGTCCAAGTGATTGAGAGAGTTTTTCCCTATGGAGAACATTTTGTCGTGAGGATGTTCACCCTGGAATTCGTACAAGAAAGCATTTTCCAGTTCATTCAAAGAGCGGCGCGTATATTCCATCGCAAGAGCTTCACGCGTAAACGAAGCCGGCCAAAAAACAGCATTACCTGGTGTGACGGCCACATCGTTCGCGCCATGACGCGCATAAGACACCTCCCACTTACACGATACTGACTCTGCAGTGTTGTTGACACTTTTTTCTTCTTGTTTGGAAATGGCACGCTCCTGGCGAGTTGCAGGATAGGATCGAACTGCTATATACTTGATTGTCACGATGTACATCTCGGGGTCTCGACTGCTAGCAGAAATGCGAAAACATTTATTGCCAACCCCCACAAGGTTTGAGTTGCGGTCGAACAACATAATTGAGGACCAATGTGACCGATCGTCCACTTCAAGATCGGGTACGCTATTGCCCGTTGTTGTCTCGGTATTCGGATGCTCACTTCCTGAACTTTGTGACTGGAATCTCACGCTTTCAGACTCCATTGATGCCGTTGATGTCAAAGGCACTCGTGAGATACCAATTGACTTGAACATATTTTCTGTGATAAGCAAACTATGCTGCGCATGAGCTGCTAGGAAATCCCAGTAGCATAGAGGTTTCCCTAGCATGCATGCATCACAATAAAAACTAGCATCCAACTTCCCAGTAGTGATACCAGCGATAGCTTCTTCGGATAAATTTGCCCAGCGACTGCATGAAAGGTGATATGTTTGACCACAACCATCTCTTGAGCACTGCAACGATGGACGGGATCGTTTTCGTTTAGACAATTTTACAGGAATGAGTTTTGCGCAGACAGCACAAGTCCGCGACGCCAATAATCCACTTTCATCGTAGTGAGCAGTACTCGTTCCAGCCTGTATCTCAGCTTGACCGCCTTGAATTCTGCTTCTTGCCACCACAGCAGAAGCTGGGGGTGTGTTGGGTCGAAACTGATCAGTGAGGGAGCGAACGCGGCCAACGTAGCTTTGAACACTGAAAACGACCTGCAGCTGTGTGGTTATGGAAGCTGTGACCAAGACATTTAAGTTGTCGCCGTCAAAGTCGAGGAGGACTGGCATACCTCGCTCTCCTGTGGGAGTCAGGAAGAGCTGGAACGGTTCAAGTGGCGTGATGAGTAGGTTGCTAAGCTTCCGGGTAAGTTGGTCCTTCAAGATGCCGTAAATTGTCTGTCCTGTGCCCACGTCACATGGACTCGAGTGTGTCAGCTCAAGTCTGCTCAAGATATCAAAACTCAACGACGTACCTCAAGCTTCAGCAGCAAGGCAGGGGCCTTACACATATTCCAGAGAGTAGCTGCAGCATAGATCGCAACATCCGTGGCAGCTCCGTCATCCTGCTTGACGTCGAGCAATTTCAGTAGCACAGGGATACTTGAAAGGCTATCCAAATGCCGCTGACAATGATTTTGCATGGAGAAAACTAACAGCGCGGCCGCACTAATTCGAGCTAAATCGTTATCATTACTGTTGGTATTCGCCACAAGCATTGAGAGTGGGCATTGATGTCGATGCGAAACACAATGCCACCTACATACATCAAACCTTCGTTAGACGCAAAACATTTTTTTAAACAGAAACCGAACCTGTCACAGGAACTCGCACTGAGTCGCCCTCGTTCCGAGTGGGCAAGATTCCCTAGAATTCTGCCAACACCACACGCCATAGCACGTTAACTGCTGCCAACAACATAATACGAAAAAGTAATACCCAGCGCAAAGGCGTTGTGTTGCAATATTGGTAGCAGCTTTGGCGATGATGGTGACCCGACGCACACCCTGCACTTGGACAAATTGTTCTCGCAGGTGAGTATCACGCGCCAACATCAATAGTCGACGCATATCCATCTCTACATCGGATGCATGCTTTTCGCCGTCTTCGTTACGCAGAAGTATTGCAACCAATTCATTGAACGCGCCATCACCACGTCCGTCTGCACTCATTTCCATTACTACACAACTCTTGATCTAGCATATTTTCAGAAAACATTTCGTTTCTAAAGTTATGCATCTGCACTCCATCAATCTTGGCCACTACAAAATATTTTCTTCATGATTACAATACCATGAAACGCTTGACAAATGGACTTGATTTGACTTCCTACAAGCGGTGCATGAAGAGGTCGGAAGCGTTGATATTCGTGTTCATTTGAGTCGATAACCAATGTGACGCCTGTGTAATAGGTGCATAACAATAAAGGAACAGAGCACCTTTATATTGCTGTCGCCGATTTTCTCTGAATTGATGTCCGAGAACGCTCGAAGCTGCACATTACATCGAAACACCGCGTATACCACGTTTCCCCAGCATATTCGCTACGCGACAATAGCCCTATTGATGCCATCGACCATTTCCACATAGATATCTCGATGTGCGTTTGCGCTAAGGTTTGCCAAACTGAAGCGTTATTTTCACACCCGGACCGTGGATTGATGGTGAACAGCAATCTGGTTGATTAGGGCGAATGGTTTGGCCTTCTCGCTGCGCTCGGTTGCCTTGTGTTCTGCTGAGGCACGCAAATATATTAAAATATTACCGCTCTTATGTCATCGCCATCATTATCCACTAAAATCTCAAACTTCGCCTCTCATTGGAAAACCGGCAAAGGAATGTGAAGATTCTTCAGAAGAATACAATATAATCGGGTATTTCGACTCAGACGGAAGTCGATTCGATCGTATTCTGGTGAGAGGACTTCCGCCAAGCATAGTTCACATAATACCAAGTGGTCTTGAAGCTACAGCTCTTCTGTGTGGCACTCCTGCACCTCTTGTTCTCTAGCGA
The DNA here is from genome assembly GCA_008079305.1 of Phytophthora palmivora. Lineage (NCBI taxonomy): Eukaryota > Oomycota > Peronosporomycetes > Peronosporales > Peronosporaceae > Phytophthora > Phytophthora palmivora. The sequence continues at coordinate 9,655 of VOQZ01000942.1, forward strand.
CCAGCGGCTTGGGCCAGCAGTGGTAACTTTGGGACGAGAAGATACGTGACAAATAGCTCAAGCCACGCCGCGTATTTCGTAGGCACTTTGAAGCTGGATAGCTTCGTGAAGGTTAGCGAATTGACATTTAAAATCACCTGATCAAGCATTTCCAGTCAGACTATTCTCACGACCCATGATATGTTTTCACAATACAAACCTTCATCGCCGTGAGCACTGATGAAAAGCCTGTGAAACATTCCTGGACTGCTCCCTGCAATAACATGGCATCGCAACTTTGTCAACATTACTGTGAACGTATTAACACCGTTTGTTAAATTTGAACGAACCCGCGATATTAAGTGGGCTCCATACACGATGAGTCCTTGAGATAGCACTATCAAAGAAACCAGTAGCACGCAGAAACCAATACTACCGAGTCTGCTTTCAAGCTTGTACCCTTTCCACAGGAAAGACAATCTACCACAGAGCACAGGATAAGTAAGCTCCACAAATCACACCTTTAACCGAGAAGAAAGGTGGCTAATAGCTCAGACCATGCTGCGTATTTCGTAGGCACTAGCTTAATACTGTACTGTACTGTATTTTACTGGGAGGACAGCTTTAGCTGGCTGAACAGCCTAACCAATCTTATTTCATTGCGCGGCCCCCCCCCATATCTTTAATTCGCAAATGTTGCCTGAGTCGATAGTCCACAGACTGAGGCTACTATTACACAAAAGTGTGTAGATTTGGTGGTCAGAGTGTCGCTTGAAATGTGTCTCCAGTTCAGTCATAGACTTCTATTCCTGCTACTAGTATTAATTTGAGCTCAAAATTAGCCTATGTCACTTATTTATGGTGTATTCACAATTTGTCTGAGCTAAATTTTCAAAATTAGTCTTGAAAATGGGCCAAATTGGCGACGTGGTTTGGTTTCTTCCTACAATTAGCAGCTGCTGCTGGTAGAGAAGTGAATCAGAAGCAAGGCAAGAGTGATGCCTACTGCGCTCGCAATACTGTGATGCGCTGCAGCTTATCTTTGAATAAAGATGGAGTCTAGTTACAAGTCAACTCTTCCCTCACCTACAGGAAATCATCAAACAGTATTCTGAGGAATTTGCAGGCAATAAAGAAATTGAAAAATTGGACTACAAGTCCATAGAGAGACAGGCACCAAAATGACTCGAGTGGTAATAACGAAGGCAAGTCGGTATGTTTTTTAGTGATGAATAGTACGGGTGGCAAAAAGCTAATTTCATTGAATCTTAGACTAATTTAGAAGTTTAAAATTAGTCAATGCTCAAAATTAGTCTATGCAATCTGTGCTCAGACTAATCACTGTAGTGGCTGTAGTTGTAATGCAGTGGACTCTACCAGTGGTAGCGGCTTCCAACTCGCAGAATATGCGAGGTTTCCGATTAGGAAGTGCCCCTAAACTTTTCGCAATATGAAGTGTTTACAAAACAATGAGCGTTTTACTTCAGCAGATTTGGGTCACAAGAAGGTATCAGTGATACCGTATCACCATATTCAGACTCGCACAACGCAAAAACAATTACCTGCGTATGGGTCAAAATCGGGAGTGGGATCATTCACTTTCCGAGTGCATATGAACTGCTGCCTTTACGCAGACTATGTGTTCCAATGTCTTTTGGGTTGCAGCTGAGAACACAAATTTCCTCACCACTTTTAAAGCTTCTATTAGTTGCATTCTCTGTCCTCCCAGCCTAAAGCATTGCCTCTAGTCTATTATAATGCTAAATTTTAGGTTTCGTGGAACATTGTTTAGTGATCAGTGATCAGTGATCACGATCACAAAGTTCAGTAAGGATGAAGACATATCTTTGGCGACGACGAGCAGCAGACTGAAGACAGGTAGCAGATGACAAGCGACAGACGACGGACAGCGGGCAGCAGACTGAAGACGGCAGAGAGAAGAAGAGGAAGATACAACGCGCGGGCCGGGTTGGAGAATGAGACCCGCTGGCGAGGAATCCAGGTTCACGACCCTTCGACCGAAGATCATGGTACTTGAAGAGCCGCAGAAGTTCGCTGGGTACACAGTGGACGGCTGACAGGAAGTTACGGTGGGTGCAAGGCCGTTAAGGAGCAGTCAGTCTTAGATTTGCCGAGTAGCTAGCAGAGCTATCGGTCGAGCGGTCGTAGTGTCGGTATTGGCGCTAACTGCGAATAAACTAAGTGAGAAAGAGGCGGATTGGTGGTGGTTAGTGTCGTAGTTCAGGAGTTGCGTCGGGTGTGACAGGACACGGGTATCAGCAGCCCCGTAGGACCCTTGCTCGTGGTATCAGCAGCCCACAAAAGAAAGAGGTATCAGCAGCCCTCATAAGAGCACGGGTTTGGCAAAGATCCTGACGTTTCTCTTCATTGCCGTACGCGGACGTGAGAATTATCTTCTACAGGCTACTGTATATTCGATACTTAAGTGCATTGTTAGGGGTCTGTAGGAGTTAAGCTCCCTCGGGTGATACCCTTGATCAAGGTGGAACTCCTCGCTGTTTGCGGTGGTGACGGACTACGGCGCTAGCGGAAGAGAAAGCTTACTTGGTGGTCATACAGGGGCCTTCCAATACGGTTGGTTCCGGGCCTTCCAACATTGTTGGTCCCGGTCAGGAATCTTCACGAGGCTTGGCCCTGAGGCGCGAATCCTAGAAGCAGAAGAGAGACGGAGGTTGGCAGAGGAAGTGAGGTGGAAGTGGCAGCAGAAGAGAGACAGGAGTTGGCAGAAGCAGAAGCAGAAGCAACAGAAGCAGAAGTAGCAGAAGCAACAGAAGCAGAAGCAGCCGAAGCGTCAGCTGAAGCAGCAGCAGCAGAACTAAGCCGAAGCAGAGAAATGGTCGGAACGCGATCGTCGCCCGGTCGTAATACTCCGAAACCGACAACGCCTAGAGCTAGAACAGCAACCCCAAAACGGGCAAGGCAGCCGAGAACACGCATACAGACGACAGCCCGCGGCGGAAGTTCGGATGAGGACGATGGAGTGCCGGTGAGCAGTGGTGTCGTGGTAGCGGCGCTGAGGCCTGGAAATCCCGCTGGTGACAGTGACGGTGACGACCAAGCCCGGCCCGGAGGAAGAGGAAGAGATGGTGGAGCTCGGCAGGCTCAGGACAACCAGCAGGCACTAGGGCAACAACATGCTCAGCAGCAACCAGTTGGAGGTGGCGTACCACCGCGTCCTGAGAGACCTGTGCTAGCACCCGCGGCACCACAAGCGCCAGCACAAAACAATCAGGTACAGGATGATGAATTGGAGTCTATGGATTGGTGGGATCACTTGACGCCGGGGCAGCAGAGGGCGATGATGAAGCGTTTCCTGATCCAGCCTCCGGCAGCAGCTCCTGTGGCAGCACCGGCACCGGTCATTGTAAATGCGCCTGCGACCCCAGCGGCAAGAACGAAGATGAAGGCTTTGCACCTGGAGGACTTCCGTGGTACAGCGGACGAATCTGTGGAAGCATGGCTAGCGACGATTCCCCAAGAAGTAGAGAGACAGGCTGGATTAGGCGGAGATACGTGGACGGCCGAAGAGCTATACTACGGCGTGACGGCACACTTGAAGGATCGGGCAAGCACCTGGCTCACGACGCTAACGACGAACATGCGCAGAGAAGACAAGACGCTGGACTTCCTGGTTCGGAAACTGCGAAAGAAGTACGGAAGGAGGGACAATGTCTTCAAAGTGCAGCAGCGACTAGCATCAAGAGTCCAGAAGCCAGGCGAGCGGTTGAGTGACTACGCTGGTGTTCTCACAGACATTGGGTTCGGTCATCAAGTTCCCGCAGAAGTGTATGTCGAAGCGTTTGTGAACGGCATCAACAACCAAACGGCTGCGATGCAGGTGAAGGGACACGATCCAAAGACGCTGGAAGATGCAGTGCAGTATGCTGAGGATACTTGTGGCGAATATGGCGAAGGTTTCCGCGTCACTGACTGGCGAGTAGCGAAACGGCGATATCGGGATGAACGAGGTCTGGGTACCGGCGATGAAGACATTCAACCTCCCCGGAAGAAGTCGGCAACGAACCCCGTTGATCAGTTGGACTGGAGCAAGATGGGGCTTGGCTTTGGAGGTGACGAGTCCCCGCCGAAGTTCGATATGAAGGGCAACGCTATCAGCAGTTGGAGCAAGACGGCGAAGAAGGACCCTCTATCAATTGCAGCATTGCAGGCGCTGATCATGACGGCTGGGCTGGCACGTAGTGATGTCCAAGAAGCGAAGCAGGCCGTTAAAGCAACCAAAGCGAAGGTCCTTGAAGTTAAAGCTGAGGCGCTGGACGAAGCTAGTGGAGCCGATGGACGAAAACAGCAAGCAGCCGCGACACGAGAACCTGGGTGGCAAGAGCAGAATGACGGAGGCGGATATAATGGCGGCCGAGGATATGACGGACGAGGAAGTGGCGGACGAGGATATCGAGGCGGACGTGGTTATGGAGGTGGTGGTCGAGGTGGACCCGGGTATTACGGGCCTCCGGCTGACCGACCTTCCATCATGGAACAGAAGGCGAATTCCCGATGCAGTTAGTGCAACGAGGCTGGTCACTGGTGGCGAGAGTGCAAGAGCCGAGCAGCAGTGTTTGACGGAGTACCTGACCCACGACAACAGCAAGCACAGGCAGCACGGACCCAAGCAGCCCCTGTCACCGTAGCAGGAAGAGCTTCTTCGGGCGGCGCCGGCACTTCAACAGCGGAGCAGGGAAACGCCAAGCGACAGTAGAGGCGGGGGCTTTACTGTTTGCAGGACTTGAGTACCCCAATGGCAGCGACAAGGAGAACGACGCGGTGTCGGCCAGTGGAAACACCCGAGCTACTAAGCGACGACGGAAGAGCAGAAAGCGTCGTGGTGGCTGGAAGAGTATCTGTGGCGATGCCGTCGGAACCGATGGACACTCCAAGGGGAAGAGCGGCGGAACGTATGGCCAAAACTGGGGGAAGAGCAGCAAGCCCAGTGAAGAAACCAGCAATGAAGCCACAGAAGCAGTTGAGGCACGGATGATGGCGGCGGAAGAAGATGACGATGCAGGGATAATAGCAGCAGCCAGTGTTCCGGAACGGGTGGTGAAAGAAGCAGTTCCACTCAGCAGCGGTAGGACAATCGCAGCAAGAAGGAGACGCCGACGTGCTGAACAGGAAATAGCAGCAGTCCGTGACATATTGACGACAGAGTTCCGCGTTAAACGCGAAGAACGAGCAAAAGTCCTACGTGTAGCGGTACGGCAGAAGATCGATGAGCTCAGAGAGATTGATGATTTGCGAGTCAGCCGTCGGCAGCGACGAGAAGCACAGAAGGCAGCAGCAGTTGTACGAAAGCAGGAGCTAGAAGCCCAATTAACAGTCCATGGACGCAGCGGCAATCGAGTGCCAACAGCGACCGGGAAGGCAGTAGATGCACGACCGACGTCGCCGAGAAAGCTGAGCGAGGACGAGTGGCAGAAGGAAGTGGCGCGGTATGAACACGAAGCCCCTAACAACTTGACTGAAACCGGCTCATTAGCGGAAATACGAGCGGAGAGACGAAGAGCAGTCAAAGCAGCTAAGCGGTTCCGAACAGCGAAGCGTCTATGGCGTTTACAGCAGAAGCAGGGTCAACAGCAGCCTGCAGTCGATGAGCGAGCATCAGAACAACCCAAGAAAAGAGCTCCACAGCGAAGGAAAACCAAAGCTTATCAGTACGAGCGGCAAGGATGCTACGGAGACGTGGAGTTGCGGAAGGATGACGGCGGACACTACCTTCGAGTGGCACAACTTCGAGCCGTTGGAACTAGTGCTCCGAGCTGTTTACCGACCGCGTTACTCGCGTTGACGAAGAAGCATGTGCAGGAGGTCCGACTGGATAGCTGTGCCCAGTACAGTGTTGCCGGAGAAGAGTTACGGAAGTACGGTCGATGCCTTACGCGCAATGCACCGGTGGACATCGTGGAAGGATTCGGAGGAGGAACGAGTCGAGTGTTGGGTGTATGGAGGTTCTTGGGAACGACGCGATATCAGCAGCGCATAACGATCGACGCCTTGTTAGTGGAAGGTCAAGGTGACGAGTTGTTGGTCGGTGAAGACTGGATGGTGAAGCACAAAATTAAGATGGATTTCGGCACTCGAGAGCTGAAGTACATTGACGTGCAAGGCCAGAAGGTTATCCTACCATTTACGTGTCATGGTGTGTCGACGTTGCCGCAGTTGGATCAACCAAGGAAGGCTGTGGTGCGCCTGGCGAAGACTCGGAAGTTGGGGACGAACACGTACAATATCGTGAAGCTGCACGTTGATGCTGAAGACGGAACGACTGGAATTTTCATGCCGAAGCCGTGTTCAAAGCGACACCTATTGCTAGCACCGATAGTGGATATCGTACGGCATGGAACGGTGAGGGCTCAAGTGCTGAATGTGGAAGGCAGACGAGAGAAGCTACCTGCTCGGGAAGCGTTGGGCACATGGATACCCGTGAAGGAAGACATGAAGCTGTTGGCAGTGAATGGAGAGCTGGAAAGAGAAAGAGTGGCAGCCTGGGTTAGTAAGCTGAAGAAGGAAGATGCTGAGCCCTTGACGGATGAAGAGAAGCTTGACATTGGCGAGATGGAGCAGGAAGATCGAGACTTGGTGATCGCTTTGCTAAGACAGTACTCTGGGATCGTCGAAAAGAAGACAGGATGCCCGCCGTTAGCAAGGGTCAACGTGGAACACCACATCAATACTGGTGAAGCTGCACCGATCATGCTACGACGACGACGGCATGCAGTCGCAGAGAACACCCTCATCGATAAAGAAGTGGATGATATGCTGCAGCAAGGAGTGATTGAACCAGGACAAGGTGCATGGGGTTTTCCGGTGGTGATTGTTCGCAAGAAGGATGGAAGTGTACGCTTTTGCATTGATTACCGAGCCTTGAATGCGGTGACCTTGAAGGACGTATACCCGTTACCTCGAGTGGACGAAACTCTTGAAGCTTTGCATGGATCACAACGGTTTTCGAGCCTTGACTTACATTCCGGATACTGGCAGCTTGGAGTGGCGGCCAGTGATAAGCCGAAGACAGCGTTTACGACTCGAAGAGGCCTGTTTCAATTCACGCGGATGCCGTTTGGGCTTTGCAATGCGCCCAGCACTTTTCAACGACTAATGGACTGCGTTCTACGTGGTTTGACTTGGGTCTGTTGTCTCGTGTACTTGGATGATGTGATCATCTTCACCAAGGGCAGTGTCGCTCAGCACGTGGTTGAGTTAGCTATTGTGCTGGAACGATTGTCAGAAGTTGGACTGAGCTTGAAGGTATCGAAGTGCTCATTTGCAACGACTCGCATGGAGTATCTTGGACACGACTTGACATCGGAAGGGATTAAGCCAACCGAGCGACTGGTGCGAGCTATTGTCGACTTTCCTACTCCTACGGACGATACACAAGTGCGCAGGTTTGTGGCCTTAGCAGGTTACTATCGCCGCTTTGTTCCTGAGTTCGGCACGCGGATGGCGCCGTTGACGAGCCTTCTGCGGAAGAGCACGAAGTGGGACTGGGGAGCTGCACAAGAAGAAGCTTTTGCTTGGGCGAAGGCATGGTTGAGTACGAAGCCAGTGTTAATCTACCCTGACTACCCGTTGCCGCAGATACCAGCTAAAGGAGCCGTGGTGGAATGTCGTCGACGGAAGTACCGAACGCGCACTGGGCGTTACGTGCTGGAATTCGAAGTTGAATGTCTGGGAGATCGACTTGACGCGGGAGTGCCAAAGCGAATGTGGATTAATCAGCGAGACTTCGAGCAGCTCTGGAGTGACGGGCGAATGTGTACAGAACGAGAAGCTAGAACCGGCAGAGCAAGACAACGACCAGGAGACGAAGCCGACGACGCAGCAGAAGGACGGACCAGTCACGAAGAGGAAGACGCAGCAGTAATGCCGTAGCCGGACCAAGTCACACGGATCGAGGACGATCCGATCGAAGGGGAAGAGAGTAAGGATGAAGACATATCTTTGCGACGACGAGCAGCAGACTGAAGACAGGTAGCAGATGACAAGCGACAGACGACGGACAGCGGACAGCAGACTGAAGACGGCAGAGAGAAGAAGAGGAAGATACAACGCGCGGGCCGGGTTGGAGAATGAGACCCGCTGGCGAGGAATCCAGGTTCACGACCCTTCGACCGAAGATCGTGGTACTTGAAGAGCCGCAGAAGTTCGCTGGGTACACAGTGGACGGCTGACAGGAAGTTACGGTGGGTGCAAGGCCGTTAAGGAGCAGTCAGTCTTAGATTTGCCGAGTAGCTAGCAGAGCTATCGGTCGAGCGGTCGTAGTGTCGGTATTGGCGCTAACTGCGAATAAACTAAGTGAGAAAGAGGCGGATTGGTGGTGGTTAGTGTCGTAGTTCAGGAGTTGCGTCGGGTGTGACAGGACACGGGTATCAGCAGCCCCGTAGGACCCTTGCTCGTGGTATCAGCAGCCCACAAAAGAAAGAGGTATCAGCAGCCCTCATAAGAGCACGGGTTTGGCAAAGATCCTGACGTTTCTCTTCATTGCCGTACGCGGACGTGAGAATTATCTTCTACAGGCTACTGTATATTCGATACTTAAGTGCATTGTTAGGGGTCTGTAGGAGTTAAGCTCCCTCGAGTGATACCCTTGATCAAGGTGGAACTCCTGGCTGTTTGCGGTGGTGACGGACTACGGCGCTAGCGGAAGAGAAAGCTTACTGTTCCAAACAATAGTAACGTGGGTCTTCCAACCTACAGCAGACGTTGGCGCTGTTCGAACCTGTTAGCAGCACTACGTTGGGCTGACCTTGTCTACACACTAATACCACACTAATAGATTGGCGAAGGCTTTCGTCCTGCTTTGATGGTGTTCAACGTTTCTTAGCGAGTGAAATACGAATTTGCCAACGACTGTCTCCCGTATCATCCGTAACGCAGAACTCATCGACATTTGATTTTGCTTTTTCTTGTAGAAGTGGTTAACGACGCCACCAGGTGTTTAGAGGACACATGGGACATCGTTCTCATATGCTGGATGTTGCAAGATTATAGCAATTGTATGTACATGGCACATGTCCCCCCAATGTTTACTGGTACGGTACAATCTTGTTTGGACCTTACGATTGATCTCGGTCCAATTCTCGGAAGAGCCGCATGCTTTCGGAGCGTATGGCGAACAAATCGGAAGATTGGCAAGATGAGAAGGCAATGTACTATAGTACATTGCCTTCTCATCTTATATACTATAATAGTACATCATCGCTGTCTCTGAGGGTGTCTAGGGGTACTCTGGATGCCTTTTTATGCATAGCTTGTGCGGACAGTGAGCGGACAGTGAGCGGATGATGAAAACCGGTTTTTCCCTCCCCCTCTTCCCCGCTTTCCTCGAAAGAGAAAGTGAGCACATGCTGCGACGGGGATTCGTTTTCTTCTTCCAGAGCAATATTCGAGGTACGGCCAACATCAGCAGCAAGCATGACGACTTTGAAGACCGCCGATGATATTCGCGTCGCCATCGATGCGCTGGAGCTTGATGCGGTTGCGAGTTATTTCGACAACGATGACGATGAAATCGATCCGTACGTCGTGTGTGAGGGAGTCTCCATTGCTGCTTTCAATGAGTATGTTGGAGACGGCGAAGGGCTGCGGATTCCACTTCGATTTCTCGCCCTTGATGATGGGCGGCTCGTGATTGTTGAGCTTCCGACGACAGTACATGAGAGCACAGCCCGAAATTTCGAGTCCGAGTTCCTGGCTGCGACGGGAAATGGACGCGAGGTTGGAAAAGGTGGCTCAATGACAGCGAGAAGAGCTGCCAACCCGAATAAGGAGGCTGATGCGACTTTTGGACCAATGGGATCTACACCCAACCAAACACCAGCACCGGCACCTCGTACCATTGAAGATTGGGTGACGCTCGCAGTGGAGGTTGGAAGATCTCAGACGTGGGCAAGTCTGATGGAAGCTGCCAGATGGTGGTGCGGTTATACTGGTATCCAGTATGTGCTGCTATTGAAAATCAGTGCCCGTGGTACTCAGATTCGATATGCGCTCTATGACAGTACGACCCGGCCACACCCAACCATTAGACCAACAGCGAGGGGAGCATTTCGACACGCAGCTGCTGGAGCTGCTGTCAATGTCACCTTCGACATGCACCGAATCTTGTCGATCCCCGCGAACCAAGCTCTCCCAAATTGTGTAAATGCAATCGCCGTTGTCGATCTACGTACCGTGATGAATCTAGTCATCCGTAGCCTTCGATAGAAAAAAGCAGTGCCATCGATTCATGCGGTTCAACTGCAGTCTGAAACCACCGTGAATTCATGCGATTCTGCTGCTGCAATCTGTGGAACTACCATGAATTCATGATCTGATTGGACAAAACCAGTCATGAATCCATCAGCGAAATCACCGCTGTGGAAAACCGGTTTTGTACCGGTACGGACCGCATCCTATTGTGACATTGCACAGTGAGCAGCTTGGGCGTCCATGGTGCGTCTTGGACGGGAAGGGTACCTTGAAAAGACGAAAGGAATTCTGGACACTGTGGATGAGATCAAGGCTGGTATCAAGAATATCGGCGGAATCCATCTTCTGGGCGACCCTAAGGCGATGGTTGTGAGCTTTGCGGGTGACAAGGGTGTGAATGCACTAAAGGTGAGCGACGCGATGGCGAAGCATGGGTGGAGTCTCAGTCCTTTGCAGCATCCGACATCTGTGCACTTGTGCGTGACGGTTCGCCACATCGGCAAGGCGAAGAAGTTCCTCAGTGCACTTGAAGAAGCTGTGAATGAGGTGAAGCAAGATCCTAACCCGGCACCCGAGGGAGGTAGTGCCATCTATGGCATGGCCTCAAGCTTACCGGCCGGACCTGTTGACGATATTCTGCGCATCTACACTGACATTACCCTGAAGGTTTAAGTTAAACTTGTCATACCTGCGCTGCAAATCTAGCAGTCTTTATGTGTTAAATACCAGAGGCACAAATGTACTTCTATTGCATAGGATTACTGTCTTATTTCATGACCAATTAGTTGTGTCAACAGCGATCTTGTTTAGTTGTTGTCCAGGAAAGTGTGGCTTGCGACCTGCTTTCGAAGCTTTGGGTTTACCAGATTTCTTCATTTGAATAATGTTGATTTCCTGAAGCTTCTTGAGATGCCCTATCTGAGTAGCTAGTAGCTTCATGCAAATGCCTTTACGCGGAGTTAGAGTCATCCATATACCATTGACATCATTTGATGATATCGTAACGGAATTTGTTGTAGTCAAAGAAACCGAGTCCAGTGATTGAGAGAGCTTTTCCCTATGGAGAACATTTTGTCGTGAGGATGTTCACCCTGGAATTCGTACAAGAAAGCATTTTCCAGTTCATTCAAAGAGCGGCGCGTATATTCCATCGCAAGAGCTTCACGCGTAAACGAAGCTGGCCAATAAACAGCATTACCTGGTGTGACGGCCACATCGATCGCGCCATGACGCGCATAAGACACCTCCCACTTACACGATACTGACTCTGCAGTATTGTTGACACTTTTTTCTTCTTGTTTGGAAATGGCACGCTCCTGGCGAGTTGCAGGATAGGCTCGAACTGCTATATACTTGATTTTCACGATGTACATCTCGGGGTCTCGACTGCTAGCAGAAATGCGAAAACATTTGTTGCCAACCCCCACAAGGTTTGAGTTGCGGTCGAACAACATAATTGTGGGCCAATGTGACCGATCGTCCACATCAAAATCGGGTACGCTATTGCCCGTTGTTGTCTCGGTATTCGGATGCTCACTTCCTGAACTTTGTGACTGGGATTTCACGCTTTCAGACTCCATTGATGCCGTTGTTGGTGCCAAAGGCACTCGTGAGATACCAATTGACTTGAACATATTTTCTGTGATAAGCAAACTATGCTGCGCATGAGCTGCTAGGAAATCCCAGTAGCATAGAGGTTTCCCTAGCATGCATGCATCACAATAAAAACTAGCATCCAACTTCCCAGTAGTGATACCAGCGATAGCTTCTTCGGATAAATTTGCCCAGCGACTGCATGAAAAGTGATATGTTTGACCACAACCATCTCTTGAGCACTGCAACGATGGACGGGATCGTTTTCGTTTGGACAATTTTACAGGAATGAGTTTTGCGCAGACAGCACAAGTCCGCGACGCCAATAACCCACTTTCATCGTAGTGAGCAGTACTCGTTCCAGCCTGTATCTCAGCTTGACCGCCTTGAATTCTGCTTCTTGCCACCACAGCAGAAGCTGGGGGTGTGTTGGGTCGAAACTGATCAGTGAGGGAGCGAACGCGGCCAACGTAGCTTTGAACACTGAAAACGACCTGCAGCTGTGTGGTTATGGAAGCTGTGACCAAGACATTTAAGTTGTCGCCGTCAAAGTCGAGGAGGACTGGCATACCTCGCTCTCCTGTGGGAGTCAGGAAGAGCTGGAACGGTTCAAGTGGCGTGATGAGTAGGTTGCTAAGCTTCCGGGTAAGTTGGTCCTTCAGGATGCCGTAAATTGTCTGTCCTGTGCCCACGTCACATGGACTCGAGTGTGTCAGCTCAAGTCTGTTCAGACATCAAAACTCAACGACGTACCTCAAGCTTCAGCAGCAAGGCAGGGGCCTTACACATATTCCAGAGTGTAGCTGCAGCATAGATCGCAACATCCGTGGCAGCTCCGTCATCCTGCTTGACGTCGAGCAATTTCAGTAGCACAGGGATACTTGAAAGGCTATCCAAATGCCGCTGACAATGATTTTGCATGGAGAAAACTAACAGCGCGGCCGCACTAATTCGAGCTAAATCGTTATCATTACTGTTAGTATTCGCCACAAGCATTGAGAGTGGGCATTGATGTCGATGCGAAACACAATGCCACCTACATACATCAAACCTTCGTTAGATGCAAAGCATTTTTTAAAGCAGAAACCGAACCTGTCACAGGAACTCGCACTGAGTCGCCCTCGTTCCGAGTGGGCAAGATTCCCTAGAATTCTGCCAACACCACATGCCATAGCACGTTAACTGCTGCCAACAACATAATACGAAAAAGTAATACCCAGCGCAAAGGCGTTGTGTTGCAATATTGGTAGCAGCTTTGGCGATGATGGTGACCCGACGCACACCCTGCACTTGGACAAATTGTTCTCGCAGGTGAGTATCACGCGCCAACATCAATAGTCGACGCATATCCATCTCTACATCGGATGCATGCTTTTCGCCGTCTTCGTTACGCAGAAGTATTGCAACCAATTCATTGAACGCGCCATCACCACGTCCGTCTGCACTCATTTCCATTACTACACAACTCTTGATCCAGCATATTTTCAGAAAACATTTCGTTTCTAAAGTTATGCATCCGCACACCACCAATCTTGGCCACTACGAAATATTTTCTTCATGATTACAATACCTTGACAAATGGACTTGATTTGGCTTCCTACAAGCGGTGCATGAAGAGGTCGGAAGCGTTGATATTCGTGTTCATTTGAGTCGATAACCAATGTGACGCCTGTGTAATAGGTGCATAACAATAAAGGAATAGAGCACCCATATATTGTTGTCGCCGATTTTCTCTGAATTGATCAGCCTTTGATGTCCGAGAACGCTCGAGGCTGCACATTACTTCTGCCCGCCATCGAGACACCGCGTATACCACGTTTCCCCAGCATATTCGCTACGCGACAATAGCCCTATTGATGCCATCGACCATTTCCACATAGATATCTCGATGTGCGTTTGCGCTAAGGTTTGCCAAACTGAAGCGTTATTTTCACACCCGGACCGTGGATTGATGGTGAACAGCAATCTGGTTGATTAGGGCGAATGGTTTGGCCTTCTCGCTGCGCTCGGTTGCCTTGTGTTCTGCTGAGGCACGCAAATATATTAAAATATTACCGCTCTTATGTCATCGCCATCATTATCCACTAAAATCTCAAACTTCGCCTCTCATTGGAAAACCGGCAAAGGAATGTGAAGATTCTTCAGAAGAATACAATATAATCGGGTATTTCGACTCAGACGGAAGTCGATTCGATCGTATTCTGGTGAGAGGACTTCCGCCAAGCATAGTTCACATAATACCAAGTGGTCTTGAAGCTACAGCTCTTCTGTGTGGCACTCCTGCACCTCTTGTTCTCTAGCGACCAGCGACTTGGGCCAGCAGTGGTAACTTTGGGACGAGAAGATACGTGACAAATAGCTCAAGCCACACCGCGTATTTCGTAGGCACTTTGAAGCTGGATAGCTTCGTGAAGGTTGGCGAATTGACATTTAAAATCACCTGATCAAGCATTTCCAGTCAGACTATTCTCACGACCCATGATATGTTTCACAATACAATACAAACCTTCATCGCCGTGAGCACTGATGAAAAGCCTGTAAAACATTCCTGGACTACTCCCTGCAATAACATGGCATCGCAACTTTGTCAACATTACTGTGAACGTATTAACACCGTTTGTTAAATTTGAACGAACCCGCGATATTAAGTGGGCTCCATACACGATGAGTCCTTGAGATAGCACTATCAAAGAAACCAGTAGCACGCAGAAACCAATACTACCGAGTCTGCTTTCAAGCTTGTACCCTTTCCACAGGAAAGACGATCTACCACAGAGCACAGGATAAGTAAGCTCCACAAACCACACCTTTAACCGAGAAGAAAGGTGGCTAATAGCTCAGACCATGCTGCGTATTTCGTAGGCACTAGTATAATACTGTACTATACCAATGTACTGTATTTTCTATTATAATGCTAAATTTTAGGTTTCGTGGAACATTGTTTAGTGATCAGTGATCAGTGATCACGATCACAAAGTTCCAAACAATGGCAACGTGGGTCTTCCAACCTACAGCAGAGGTTGTCGCTGTTCGAACCTGTTAGCAGCACTACGTTGGGCTGACCTTGTCTACACACTAATAACACACTATAGATTGGCGAAGGCGTTCGTCCTGCTTTGATGGTGTTCAGCGTTTCTTAGCGAGCGAAATACGAATTTGCCAACGACTGTATCCCGTATCATCCGTAACGCAGAACTCATCGACATTTGATTTTGCTTTTTTTGTAGAAGTGCGGATTCGATGTTAACGACACCACCAGGTGTTTAGAGGGCACATGGGACATCGTTCTCATATGCTGGATGTTGCAAGATCGTAGCAATTGCATGTACATGGCACATGTCCCCCCAATGTTTACTTGTACGGTACAATCTTGTTTGGACCTTACGATTGATCTCGGTCCAATTCTCGGAAGAGCCGCATGCTTTCGGAGCGTATGGCGAACAAATCGGAAGATTGGCAAGATGAGAAGGCAATGTACATGTTCCCCCTTAATAAAAGTACTGCACCGTACTTGCCGGAGAACAGCACAGCACTGCAATCACAAACACAAAGACCCCCCACAATCGTCAGCTCGAAGCAGGAGCAATGAGAGTTCATCTTGTGACCAATTCGACTGCTGCGATTTGAAAGCTACCGGAATAGACACCGTACCATATACATACATGTACCGGTACGTGTTATGACGATCGAGGTGGACAGTGGTTGCAATCTATCTGTCCAGATTGTGCATGTAGAAGTACATGTACAATTGGACTCCAATTTGGAGGGTGCTGTACATGTAAGAACGTACCGTAGAGGTTTGCGGCCACCATAGCCAAGGATTTCAAATACATGACATCGCATGATCGCTGTGCTTGTTGACCGCGTCTCTCTTGGTAGTTTGGAATCTCGACGACATTCTTGTCGATGACCGCCTTCAAGGTGGCCTTGATAGCATTAATGTGGGCCTCATATTGTGGCGTAAGCGGTGACATTAACGTGTCGTATTCACCAATGTAGCAGTTCTCGTCTTGCAAACTTCGATCGTGAACACTGCAAGTGGATTGAGCAAATACAGGTAGCAAACTAATGAGGCAGCATCAAGTCCTGATGAACCTGGTCTACGGTCATGATCATTCTTCTCTTACGATTGCTTCAGCATGGTGGGTCGAGTCGACTGTCGACCGTCGACTTAGTTCAGTTGCAAAACGTGGACTGCTGGTACATGTAGTGCAAAAGTATCTTTGTCTTGAGCTCAACACAGCTCACCCAGATGGACAAGGAGCGACGAAAGGGCTTGAGGGTGGGAGTCCTTACGACAACATATACTATGGTCCATAGTATATGTTGTCCATAGTCTATGGATGTTCGGATAGAATTGCCTTTCAAGCTCTAGCGCGAACGCTTTACGTTTGGCGAAAGGTTATCAAATTTTGGCTAGGATGTCCACGTTGGGATGAGAAGTTCCCTCAAATTGTAAAAAAAATTTGAGGTCCTATAGTGTATGAGAACACCAAAACATTTGTACATGTATTGGAGTCCTAGTTACTTCACTTACGTCGATCCTTTCTTCCTACATGAAGTAGGATCTTACTGTACGTCAGAGCATTTTGTCCTTCTCGCAGAAACAGAATGCCGAAGCGACGTCATGCTCGCCAACATCTCGTTGTGAGGGAGTTGAATTGGCCTGTCAGTGCTTTCAAGTGACCAAGGGCGCCGTCACTCCAGCTGGTGGTTGGGAATGGTTGACAAGAAGAGCGAGACTCTGATCGTAAAGCGCAACAAGAGGTCAGTCCGATGGTCAACCACGAAACCTAGCAGATCCCATCCTGAATAGAATCCTCCCCAAAGCCCAGTTTTCTATCCTATCATTACGTCGCGGGCTCTTTGCCGTACGTATGTTGTACTGGCATCTGCGAATATAATAGGTATTTAGTATGCCGGACCCGTATCTGGTCAATTCCTACCAGCATGAGATTTGCCATTCGGCATTTTTCCGACTTCGACGCAAGCCAGTTTGCTACTTTCCAACTGCATTGGAGACTGAAAGTGTAAATATGGTGCTTCGCGCGGTGAAGTTGGTCATTCAGGCCACACTGCTATTGCAGGTATTGCAAGGTAGCATTCAGTTAATGGTCTGGAAGTTAGCGAAACTTCCAAAATACGAAACTCACGTCAAAGGACCCCTGGTACTGTGGCTCCGGCCGATATCTCGGATTCCGACGATGACAATTCGGGACCCAAATTCGGAGGAACGTTGTTTCTGGAGCTGGATGACAGGTAATGATGATAAAAAAAGCTCCGGCATCGGCACGCGGCTGCTGACGCCCGGCTTCTGAAGGTGATTTGGCGACTACCACACCAATTCCAGGCACGTCCTTCACAAGGCCGTCAACTAGTAGTTTTATGTCCAAGTTCGGTAGTACGTTGGGAGACTTTACAGATTCTGACGGATCGGGTGATGGAAGCACAGCAGGTGCTGGTAGTGATGCAAACGCCAGCACCCAAGAAGAAAACCAAGAAACCGGTTGTGCTTACAACTTCCGATTCCGCTTCGGAGAGTGCATCCGGTATGACGCGACGCCCACGACTAAGAAACCTACTAGAAGGACCAAGAAACCGGTCGTAGCCGCTGCATCTGGAAGCGAGGATAGTGCTTCGGGAAGTGAAGCAACTACAACGCCGCTACAAGAAACCTAGAGCTAAAGAGACCAAGAAGCCTGTTGTTGCTGCGGATTCCGAGTCCGCGTCTGACGATGCTTCCGGAAGTGAGGCAACTACGCCTGCTACTAGGAAGCCTAAAGCTAAGAGGACCAAGAAGCCTGTTGTGGCTGCGGCTTCCGCGTCTGAAGATGCTTCGGGTT
>VOQZ01000943.1:0-20741 GCA_008079305.1 Phytophthora palmivora
GCTTTCGTCGAGTCGACCGAAGAAGTGTCCGAGGTTATCAAGATTTGCGCCGCTGCTGGCACTCCTGTCATCCCATTTGGGGCTGGAACGTCGCTTGAAGGGCACATTTCAGCTACGTATGGAGGTGTCTCCATTGACTTGACTGGGATGAACAAGATTCTCAAGGTGGGGACAAGAAACACCTTGGCGATAGTCGTGAGGGGCTAACCTGACGTTTGTGTTGGCATTGCCCTAGGTGGAACCGGAGAATATGAGCTGTCGAGTGCAAGCTGGTGTCACACGCGAAACTGTTGAATACGGATCTGCGAGCTACAGGATTGTTTTTCCCAGTCGATCCAGGTGCCACGCTAGTATCGGAGGAATGATCAGCACCAATGCGTCAGGCACCACCACCGTTCGGTATGGAAACATGAAGACGAATGTGATGGCACTCACCGCTGTCATGGCAGACGGCAGCATCATCAAGACTGGTTCCAAGACGCGCAAATCCTCGGCGGGGTACGACTTGACGCGCTTGATCATCGGTTCGGAAGGTACTCTTGCTGTTGTTACTGAGGTGAGTGTAGCACTTAGTGTTGTAGCGAACAAAGCTAACCCTCACTGTTCCCAGGCTGAACTTCGGCTCTTTGGCAATCCTGAGGCGGAGAAGACGATGATCTGCTCGTTCAACACGATGAAAGACGCAGTTGATACGTGCGCAGCGGTCATGCAGATGGGAATTCCTGTGGCACGCATGGAGCTGATGGATGAAAACGCTGTGGAGGCGATCAACAAATACTCAAAGCTGGACAATCCCATTCGTCCATCTTGATCATCGAGCATCATGGCTCCCCCGGTGAGGTGGAAGAGCAAAGTGCCATCGTAGTGGAGATCGCCAACGACTACGAGGCGAAAGACATTGAACTAGCTACGAGTGCCGAAGAGCGCAAGAAGCTGTGGAGTGGACGTCACACTGCTTGGTGGGCCACACTGGTAAGTTGTGGCTATTTCATCACACATACTCGGAATGGTACTAACTGTATCTTAATTGCTATTCATCTGTACAGAGCCAAATGCCAGGAAGCCGCGGGCTTGTCACTGACGTCGCAGTACCGCCGTCGAAGTTGGCAGATGTGATTGTCGAGACACAAGCTGATCTCAAGGAGACTGGGTTGTTTGGAGCGATCGTCGGCCACGTTGGTGACGGCAACTTTCACGTGATGATGCCGTTTTACCAGGACAAGCCGGAGCTCATGACCAAAGTTAAAGGCTTCTCAAACCGTCTGGTGGAGCGTGCATTGGCATACGAAGGAACTTGCACTGGTGAGCATGGCGTTGGTCTTGGAAAGATGAATTATCTGTCAATAGAGCACCGCGATAGTATGGACGTGATGCACACCATCAAGAAGGCTCTAGATCCTAAGGATATCATGAATCCGGGCAAGATGTTCTACGGTAAACGTCAAAACTAGTAATTGTTGCAGATCACTTCAACATGGACTAAAAATACAATCTGGACCATTTCCCTAAAGTGCTTTATACACGTATACACGTATACATGTATATAACTACAATTCGCTACACCAAATCGGACTAAAATGCCGGCAATGGAGGTGAGGACGTCCCGCGTTCACACGGAGCTGTCTGGGAATGTGAAGGAGTTATTAGGCGCATCTACGCGTCTGAATATCCCTCTGGAGCTCAAAGTTCTCAGTGCTCTAATGGTACTTTTCCTCTTCCTACTGTTCCTCTCATGGTGCTCTGGGATCGCTATGGCAAGGAGATTGGGGAGCTCTATACGTCGCCTATGGGCACCACTGCCCAAGGAAAAACACCAGCGGTACGATTCTATATGGTATGGCGCTATTCTATAATGCTCATCTATTTTATTTCGGATAGCAGACGTCAAGGTGCACGACGTTGCGGACGAATTTTCCATCTACCAGAAGCTCCCACCTTCTCTACGAGTACATGCCCCGACGGAAGAAAAAAGACTAGTAATTAGTACTAGATGCAATTGACTCTAAGCAACCTTGCTGGTGGAGCTGGACTCGCTCTCAGCAACTGTTGTATCTGAGCTGTCGCTTTTGTCTTGGTTTAATTCACCCGAAGCCACTTTGGTGTACTGGGGTAGTCCTGTTGACTCGACCGGTAGAGAATAAATGTAGACTCCAAAGCCCACGAAACAAACTGCAGCCATTGTGTACAACGTGATCGGCTGGCCGAAAAACACTGCACTAAGTAGCGGCAGGAAAACTAGTTCCAGTGCGCTGGCAATTGCCTTGCGAATTGAATCGAGCTGCTTGAGAAAGATACTCGTGACTACTCCAATGAAAGACATGATGAGGACCATTGGCAACACGTAGGGTGACAATAACACGCTGAAGTTGGCAATCGTGAGAGCTTCCTGAGCTGTTTGACCCGTCAGTCCTAGAGCCAACATCGCTAATGTGCAGACGATGGAGTCGATGTACATGAAGACGTTCTGCAGGTTCACTGGAATCGACGCCTGTTTCTTCAGGAGAACTTCATTGTAAACACCAGCAAAAGTACTGCTGAGCATTTGCACCATCAAGAGTCCGTAGGCCATTAGCGTAGGGCCGTTGTTATGGACGTTTACCTTGGCAGAACCATCTTGTGATCCCAATGTCTTGATGGCGCACCCCACAGTGGTAACTCCCAATGAGACCCATTGGTTCCGGTTTAGTTTCTTGGAGAACATTATTTGATGGAGGATTCCAGTAACCACGAGTCGGAACTGGAGCAGCAGGAAGTAGGTCGCAGCGTCGAACGCGCGCAAGTTGACATAGGACAGCACGTCGTAGACCACGTAGAGTCCCGATGGAATGAAGTAGAGCAGGAACAGCTGCGGTGTTCTTGCGCTTGGGAAATCATGAAGCGGAGGCGTGTAATCAGCGGCTCCGTCGCTTGGGTGTCCGATGCACGTACATGTAGCTGGCCAGCATGAGTTTCAGCAGTGACTGCAGCACTACAGCACATGCCGAGTTAAAGCGGACACTCTCGCGCTTCGCCAGCTCGTTCAGCAGTCCGTAGCTCACCCAGAGCCCCATGTACGTGACGAAGATGCCCCGTTGGGCCTTGGTCTCGAGTCCAAGCGGCGCAGTCATCGTTTCAAGCAGCGATTATGGTAATGAGCTGGGGGAGTCATGGAACGGTCGTCCAAAAGTGTATGTCTCAACTAGCGTTTTTTATCTGTATGCAAGAAAAAGACGCTACTTCGACCAAAACTGTATATCCAGGATCACTTGGAAAGTGGGTACAAGATGTAGATGATCGAGTTGTGTGGTGCAAGTTGTAGCGATCGTCACTGACAGCGACCTGCTTTTACCTGCTATCCTAACATTTTGACAATGCTGGGTGATGACGCGAGCTCTGCTGGGATTTTTCCAGCTTTGTTTCGCATCGTGGAGTAGCACCGGCATCCAGTAGAACTTTGACGATAGAGTTGAAGCCACCACGGCTGCGAGGTGGAGCGCAGTGTTACCTTCGGCGTTGACGTGATTGGGGTTCGCATCGTTGCCCAGGAGCTTCTCGACGGCAGTGATGTGGCCGGCCGATACTGCCCTCATCAGTGGTGATACTTCTTGCGCAGTTGTCACATTGACCTTGGCACCAGCGTTCAGAAGCAGCATGATCGGGTTGAGAATACCACGCGAGGCAGCAAAGTGCAACGGTGTGTTGCCAGCATCGTCCTTTGAATCGATACTGGCACCGAGTTCGACCAAACGCTCCACGATCGGCAGTCGAGAGTGGTTGACTGCATGATGGATGGCCCGAAGTCCACCAAAGCTGGTGATCTCTAAGTCGGCACCGTGAGCTGCGAGATACTCCACAACCTCCAGGTAGCCATTACGAGCCGCCCAAATCAGCGGTGTACATCCGTATGGGTCTTTCGCGTTCACGTTCAATGGTACAGGCGCCTTGCCTTCGGCGCTCTCTTCAGGTTCTACTAGCGTCTTGAGTAATTGCAAGTTCCCAACAGCAGCCATCTTGAAAGGGTTCGTATCCACGTCAGGAATTTCAAACTTTGGTGCTGGAGCCATGTATGCTTTATATCGTTGCAGCGTTTGGTACGGCGTTTCAAGTTTCACAGTTGTACCATTTACCGTGCACTAATTTTAAAGCAAACATCGCTTCTTGTGTTGATACGGGAACCTCCTTTGATCAGCTTCCAGCAATTGCTAAGTTGCCCGGTCATTATGCCATAAAAGGCTGGATTTGTTTTACAGAACAAGATTGGAGGATAGTTAGTCGTGTTCAATTTACGAGTGCTACGTAAATGTAGAAGTACATTTACTGCTTCGACAGGTAAGCAGCAATCTTGGGTTCCGCCTTGACGTTGGCTGCCAACGCAGCGAGCTTCGGGAACTTGTCCACCTTGAACTGAGGGAAGATCCATCCGAGCTTGTTGTCGACAAGGTCGAGGAACTGCAGGTCGGCGTACGAGATCTTGTCGCCGAGGACGAACTTGCCAGCCACCGTCTTCTCAAGCGTGGTGAAGAACTTGGGCACCATCTCGTCGATGAACACCTTCTTCTTCTGGGCCTTCTCGGTCTCATCTTGCGTCTTAAACATAAAGTCAATGAAGACACTCTCTAGGTCGCCCAGAGAGCAGGAGAACGCGTCGGCCTTCAGAGCTTCCAGTGCGTCACTCGGATACAGACCGGCAAGCTTGGCGGCGTAACGGGTAATGGCCATACTCTGAGCGTACACCGTGCCGTCCAGTTCGAGGATAGGCACCTGGCCGAAGGGCAACGTCGGCTTGAGCGCCGCAAAGGTGTCACGTGCGATGCGATCGTCTGTGAACGCGATGCCACCATAGTTGAAGATCATGCGCGTGAGCTCTGCACGGCCCTTGCCGTCGAAGTAGGAGAGCTTGAGCTGGGGCATGATAGCTTGGGTCCTGGTAGAAAGTGCTTGCGGGAAGTTTGGCGAATTCGCGAGTGAACAAGCTAGTCTTAAAAGTGCTACCCAGTGTTACAGCTTCCGGTGCTTTCTTATCCCCGCTGTACGGGACGCTATCGTTGCTAGATGTACGTAAGCAGAAGAAGAAAGAAAGTCGATTACCTTATGTGGACTTTATTCTATAGCTATTCATGGATAAGAATGTGGATGATAAACGTAAAACTCCTCATCACTGGTTTACGGACAATTGTTGGTAAGCGATACAAGTTGACGAATCAATGAAAATGGCAAACTCGGATTGCGGAATCTAACTACTGTATATGTCCGGTGCTTGATTACCAAGTTACTTTCAAAACTATTAGTTATACAAACGAGAGCACGTTTAAGAAATGCAGCTCGAAGATAAGTACTGATTTCAGTGAATCATTCTTGCCTCATCTGGAAGCCATTCGACTAACGAAGTATTACCGCCTACATCACCGGCATCAGAGTCACTGATCGAATGACATATGCGTGGACGTGCAATGACGCAGGAACACCATCGATCATGGATGCTCGATCGTTATGCCATAAAGGCTGGATTTGTTTTACAGAACAAGATTGGAGGATAGTTAGTCGTGTTCAATTTACGAGTGCTACGTAAATGTAGAAGTACATTTACTGCTTCGACAGGTAAGCAGCAATCTTGGGTTCCGCCTTGACGTTGGCTGCCAACGCAGCGAGCTTCGGGAACTTGTCCACCTTGAACTGAGGGAAGATCCATCCGAGCTTGTTGTCGACAAGGTCGAGGAACTGCAGGTCGGCGTACGAGATCTTGTCGCCGAGGACGAACTTGCCAGCCACCGTCTTCTCAAGCGTGGTGAAGAACTTGGGCACCATCTCGTCGATGAACACCTTCTTCTTCTGGGCCTTCTCGGTCTCATCTTGCGTCTTAAACATAAAGTCAATGAAGACACTCTCTAGGTCGCCCAGAGAGCAGGAGAACGCGTCGGCCTTCAGAGCTTCCAGTGCGTCACTCGGATACAGACCGGCAAGCTTGGCGGCGTAACGGGTAATGGCCATACTCTGAGCGTACACCGTGCCGTCCAGTTCGAGGATAGGCACCTGGCCGAAGGGCAACGTCGGCTTGAGCGCCGCAAAGGTGTCACGTGCGATGCGATCGTCTGTGAACGCGATGCCACCATAGTTGAAGATCATGCGCGTGAGCTCTGCACGGCCCTTGCCGTCGAAGTAGGAGAGCTTGAGCTGGGGCATGATAGCTTGGGTCCTGGTAGAAAGTGCTTGCGGGAAGTTTGGCGAATTCGCGAGTGAACAAGCTAGTCTTAAAAGTGCTACCCAGTGTTACAGCTTCCGGTGCTTTCTTATCCCCGCTGTACGGGACGCTATCGTTGCTAGATGTACGTAAGCAGAAGAAGAAAGAAAGTCGATTACCTTATGTGGACTTTATTCTATAGCTATTCATGGATAAGAATGTGGATGATAAACGTAAAACTCCTCATCACTGGTTTACGGACAATTGTTGGTAAGCGATACAAGTTGACGAATCAATGAAAATGGCAAACTCGGATTGCGGAATCTAACTACTGTATATGTCCGGTGCTTGATTACCAAGTTACTTTCAAAACTATTAGTTATACAAACGAGAGCACGTTTAAGAAATGCAGCTCGAAGATAAGTACTGATTTCAGTGAATCATTCTTGCCTCATCTGGAAGCCATTCGACTAACGAAGTATTACCGCCTACATCACCGGCATCAGAGTCACTGATCGAATGACATATGCGTGAACGTGCAATGACGCAGGAACACCATCGATCATGGATGTTCGATCGTTATGCCATAAAGGCTGGATTTGTTTTACAGAACAAGATTGGAGGATAGTTAGTCGTGTTCAATTTACGAGTGCTACGTAAATGTAGAAGTACATTTACTGCTTCGACAGGTAAGCAGCAATCTTGGGTTCCGCCTTGACGTTGGCTGCCAACGCAGCGAGCTTCGGGAACTTGTCCACCTTGAACTGAGGGAAGATCCATCCGAGCTTGTTGTCGACAAGGTCGAGGAACTGCAGGTCGGCGTACGAGATCTTGTCGCCGAGGACGAACTTGCCAGCCACCGTCTTCTCAAGCGTGGTGAAGAACTTGGGCACCATCTCGTCGATGAACACCTTCTTCTTCTGGGCCTTCTCGGTCTCATCTTGCGTCTTAAACATAAAGTCAATGAAGACACTCTCTAGGTCGCCCAGAGAGCAGGAGAACGCGTCGGCCTTCAGAGCTTCCAGTGCGTCACTCGGATACAGACCGGCAAGCTTGGCGGCGTAACGGGTAATGGCCATACTCTGAGCGTACACCGTGCCGTCCAGTTCGAGGATAGGCACCTGGCCGAAGGGCAACGTCGGCTTGAGCGCCGCAAAGGTGTCACGTGCGATGCGATCGTCTGTGAACGCGATGCCACCATAGTTGAAGATCATGCGCGTGAGCTCTGCACGGCCCTTGCCGTCGAAGTAGGAGAGCTTGAGCTGGGGCATGATAGCTTGGGTCCTGGTAGAAAGTGCTTGCGGGAAGTTTGGCGAATTCGCGAGTGAACAAGCTAGTCTTAAAAGTGCTACCCAGTGTTACAGCTTCCGGTGCTTTCTTATCCCCGCTGTACGGGACGCTATCGTTGCTAGATGTACGTAAGCAGAAGAAGAAAGAAAGTCGATTACCTTATGTGGACTTTATTCTATAGCTATTCATGGATAAGAATGTGGATGATAAACGTAAAACTCCTCATCACTGGTTTACGGACAATTGTTGGTAAGCGATACAAGTTGACGAATCAATGAAAATGGCAAACTCGGATTGCGGAATCTAACTACTGTATATGTCCGGTGCTTGATTACCAAGTTACTTTCAAAACTATTAGTTATACAAACGAGAGCACGTTTAAGAAATGCAGCTCGAAGATAAGTACTGATTTCAGTGAATCATTCTTGCCTCATCTGGAAGCCATTCGACTAACGAAGTATTACCGCCTACATCACCGGCATCAGAGTCACTGATCGAATGACATATGCGTGAACGTGCAATGACGCAGGAACACCATCGATCATGGATGTTCGATCGTTATGCCATAAAGGCTGGATTTGTTTTACAGAACAAGATTGGAGGATAGTTAGTCGTGTTCAATTTACGAGTGCTACGTAAATGTAGAAGTACATTTACTGCTTCGACAGGTAAGCAGCAATCTTGGGTTCCGCCTTGACGTTGGCTGCCAACGCAGCGAGCTTCGGGAACTTGTCCACCTTGAACTGAGGGAAGATCCATCCGAGCTTGTTGTCGACAAGGTCGAGGAACTGCAGGTCGGCGTACGAGATCTTGTCGCCGAGGACGAACTTGCCAGCCACCGTCTTCTCAAGCGTGGTGAAGAACTTGGGCACCATCTCGTCGATGAACACCTTCTTCTTCTGGGCCTTCTCGGTCTCATCTTGCGTCTTAAACATAAAGTCAATGAAGACACTCTCTAGGTCGCCCAGAGAGCAGGAGAACGCGTCGGCCTTCAGAGCTTCCAGTGCGTCACTCGGATACAGACCGGCAAGCTTGGCGGCGTAACGGGTAATGGCCATACTCTGAGCGTACACCGTGCCGTCCAGTTCGAGGATAGGCACCTGGCCGAAGGGCAACGTCGGCTTGAGCGCCGCAAAGGTGTCACGTGCGATGCGATCGTCTGTGAACGCGATGCCACCATAGTTGAAGATCATGCGCGTGAGCTCTGCACGGCCCTTGCCGTCGAAGTAGGAGAGCTTGAGCTGGGGCATGATAGCTTGGGTCCTGGTAGAAAGTGCTTGCGGGAAGTTTGGCGAATTCGCGAGTGAACAAGCTAGTCTTAAAAGTGCTACCCAGTGTTACAGCTTCCGGTGCTTTCTTATCCCCGCTGTACGGGACGCTATCGTTGCTAGATGTACGTAAGCAGAAGAAGAAAGAAAGTCGATTACCTTATGTGGACTTTATTCTATAGCTATTCATGGATAAGAATGTGGATGATAAACGTAAAACTCCTCATCACTGGTTTACGGACAATTGTTGGTAAGCGATACAAGTTGACGAATCAATGAAAATGGCAAACTCGGATTGCGGAATCTAACTACTGTATATGTCCGGTGCTTGATTACCAAGTTACTTTCAAAACTATTAGTTATACAAACGAGAGCACGTTTAAGAAATGCAGCTCGAAGATAAGTACTGATTTCAGTGAATCATTCTTGCCTCATCTGGAAGCCATTCGACTAACGAAGTATTACCGCCTACATCACCGGCATCAGAGTCACTGATCGAATGACATATGCGTGAACGTGCAATGACGCAGGAACACCATCGATCATGGATGTTCGATCGTTATGCCATAAAGGCTGGATTTGTTTTACAGAACAAGATTGGAGGATAGTTAGTCGTGTTCAATTTACGAGTGCTACGTAAATGTAGAAGTACATTTACTGCTTCGACAGGTAAGCAGCAATCTTGGGTTCCGCCTTGACGTTGGCTGCCAACGCAGCGAGCTTCGGGAACTTGTCCACCTTGAACTGAGGGAAGATCCATCCGAGCTTGTTGTCGACAAGGTCGAGGAACTGCAGGTCGGCGTACGAGATCTTGTCGCCGAGGACGAACTTGCCAGCCACCGTCTTCTCAAGCGTGGTGAAGAACTTGGGCACCATCTCGTCGATGAACACCTTCTTCTTCTGGGCCTTCTCGGTCTCATCTTGCGTCTTAAACATAAAGTCAATGAAGACACTCTCTAGGTCGCCCAGAGAGCAGGAGAACGCGTCGGCCTTCAGAGCTTCCAGTGCGTCACTCGGATACAGACCGGCAAGCTTGGCGGCGTAACGGGTAATGGCCATACTCTGAGCGTACACCGTGCCGTCCAGTTCGAGGATAGGCACCTGGCCGAAGGGCAACGTCGGCTTGAGCGCCGCAAAGGTGTCACGTGCGATGCGATCGTCTGTGAACGCGATGCCACCATAGTTGAAGATCATGCGCGTGAGCTCTGCACGGCCCTTGCCGTCGAAGTAGGAGAGCTTGAGCTGGGGCATGATAGCTTGGGTCCTGGTAGAAAGTGCTTGCGGGAAGTTTGGCGAATTCGCGAGTGAACAAGCTAGTCTTAAAAGTGCTACCCAGTGTTACAGCTTCCGGTGCTTTCTTATCCCCGCTGTACGGGACGCTATCGTTGCTAGATGTACGTAAGCAGAAGAAGAAAGAAAGTCGATTACCTTATGTGGACTTTATTCTATAGCTATTCATGGATAAGAATGTGGATGATAAACGTAAAACTCCTCATCACTGGTTTACGGACAATTGTTGGTAAGCGATACAAGTTGACGAATCAATGAAAATGGCAAACTCGGATTGCGGAATCTAACTACTGTATATGTCCGGTGCTTGATTACCAAGTTACTTTCAAAACTATTAGTTATACAAACGAGAGCACGTTTAAGAAATGCAGCTCGAAGATAAGTACTGATTTCAGTGAATCATTCTTGCCTCATCTGGAAGCCATTCGACTAACGAAGTATTACCGCCTACATCACCGGCATCAGAGTCACTGATCGAATGACATATGCGTGAACGTGCAATGACGCAGGAACACCATCGATCATGGATGTTCGATCGTTATGCCATAAAGGCTGGATTTGTTTTACAGAACAAGATTGGAGGATAGTTAGTCGTGTTCAATTTACGAGTGCTACGTAAATGTAGAAGTACATTTACTGCTTCGACAGGTAAGCAGCAATCTTGGGTTCCGCCTTGACGTTGGCTGCCAACGCAGCGAGCTTCGGGAACTTGTCCACCTTGAACTGAGGGAAGATCCATCCGAGCTTGTTGTCGACAAGGTCGAGGAACTGCAGGTCGGCGTACGAGATCTTGTCGCCGAGGACGAACTTGCCAGCCACCGTCTTCTCAAGCGTGGTGAAGAACTTGGGCACCATCTCGTCGATGAACACCTTCTTCTTCTGGGCCTTCTCGGTCTCATCTTGCGTCTTAAACATAAAGTCAATGAAGACACTCTCTAGGTCGCCCAGAGAGCAGGAGAACGCGTCGGCCTTCAGAGCTTCCAGTGCGTCACTCGGATACAGACCGGCAAGCTTGGCGGCGTAACGGGTAATGGCCATACTCTGAGCGTACACCGTGCCGTCCAGTTCGAGGATAGGCACCTGGCCGAAGGGCAACGTCGGCTTGAGCGCCGCAAAGGTGTCACGTGCGATGCGATCGTCTGTGAACGCGATGCCACCATAGTTGAAGATCATGCGCGTGAGCTCTGCACGGCCCTTGCCGTCGAAGTAGGAGAGCTTGAGCTGGGGCATGATAGCTTGGGTCCTGGTAGAAAGTGCTTGCGGGAAGTTTGGCGAATTCGCGAGTGAACAAGCTAGTCTTAAAAGTGCTACCCAGTGTTACAGCTTCCGGTGCTTTCTTATCCCCGCTGTACGGGACGCTATCGTTGCTAGATGTACGTAAGCAGAAGAAGAAAGAAAGTCGATTACCTTATGTGGACTTTATTCTATAGCTATTCATGGATAAGAATGTGGATGATAAACGTAAAACTCCTCATCACTGGTTTACGGACAATTGTTGGTAAGCGATACAAGTTGACGAATCAATGAAAATGGCAAACTCGGATTGCGGAATCTAACTACTGTATATGTCCGGTGCTTGATTACCAAGTTACTTTCAAAACTATTAGTTATACAAATGAGAGCACGTTTAAGAAATGCAGCTCGAAGATAAGTACTGATTTCAGTGAATCATTCTTGCCTCATCTGGAAGCCATTCGACTAACGAAGTATTACCGCCTACATCACCGGCATCAGAGTCACTGATCGAATGACATATGCGTGAACGTGCAATGACGCAGGAACACCATCGATCATGGATGTTCGATCGTTATGCCATAAAGGCTGGATTTGTTTTACAGAACAAGATTGGAGGATAGTTAGTCGTGTTCAATTTACGAGTGCTACGTAAATGTAGAAGTACATTTACTGCTTCGACAGGTAAGCAGCAATCTTGGGTTCCGCCTTGACGTTGGCTGCCAACGCAGCGAGCTTCGGGAACGTGTCCACCTTGAACTGAGGGAAGATCCATCCGAGCTTGTTGTCGACAAGGTCGAGGAACTGCAGGTCGGCGTACGAGATCTTGTCGCCGAGGACGAACTTGCCAGCCACCGTCTTCTCAAGCGTGGTGAAGAACTTGGGCACCATCTCGTCGATGAACACCTTCTTCTTCTGGGCCTTCTCGGTCTCATCTTGCGTCTTAAACATAAAGTCAATGAAGACACTCTCTAGGTCGCCCAGAGAGCAGGAGAACGCGTCGGCCTTCAGAGCTTCCAGTGCGTCACTCGGATACAGACCGGCAAGCTTGGCGGCGTAACGGGTAATGGCCATACTCTGAGCGTACACCGTGCCGTCCAGTTCGAGGATAGGCACCTGGCCGAAGGGCAACGTCGGCTTGAGCGCCGCAAAGGTGTCACGTGCGATGCGATCGTCTGTGAACGCGATGCCACCATAGTTGAAGATCATGCGCGTGAGCTCTGCACGGCCCTTGCCGTCGAAGTAGGAGAGCTTGAGCTGGGGCATGATAGCTTGGGTCCTGGTAGAAAGTGCTTGCGGGAAGTTTGGCGAATTCGCGAGTGAACAAGCTAGTCTTAAAAGTGCTACCCAGTGTTACAGCTTCCGGTGCTTTCTTATCCCCGCTGTACGGGACGCTATCGTTGCTAGATGTACGTAAGCAGAAGAAGAAAGAAAGTCGATTACCTTATGTGGACTTTATTCTATAGCTATTCATGGATAAGAATGTGGATGATAAACGTAAAACTCCTCATCACTGGTTTACGGACAATTGTTGGTAAGCGATACAAGTTGACGAATCAATGAAAATGGCAAACTCGGATTGCGGAATCTAACTACTGTATATGTCCGGTGCTTGATTACCAAGTTACTTTCAAAACTATTAGTTATACAAATGAGAGCACGTTTAAGAAATGCAGCTCGAAGATAAGTACTGATTTCAGTGAATCATTCTTGCCTCATCTGGAAGCCATTCGACTAACGAAGTATTACCGCCTACATCACCGGCATCAGAGTCACTGATCGAATGACATATGCGTGAACGTGCAATGACGCAGGAACACCATCGATCATGGATGTTCGATCGTTATGCCATAAAGGCTGGATTTGTTTTACAGAACAAGATTGGAGGATAGTTAGTCGTGTTCAATTTACGAGTGCTACGTAAATGTAGAAGTACATTTACTGCTTCGACAGGTAAGCAGCAATCTTGGGTTCCGCCTTGA
Organism: Phytophthora palmivora; assembly: GCA_008079305.1. Lineage (NCBI taxonomy): Eukaryota > Oomycota > Peronosporomycetes > Peronosporales > Peronosporaceae > Phytophthora > Phytophthora palmivora. The sequence continues at coordinate 13,221 of VOQZ01000943.1, forward strand.
CGTTGGCTGCCAACGCAGCGAGCTTCGGGAACTTGTCCACCTTGAACTGAGGGAAGATCCATCCGAGCTTGTTGTCGACAAGGTCGAGGAACTGCAGGTCGGCGTACGAGATCTTGTCGCCGAGGACGAACTTGCCAGCCACCGTCTTCTCAAGCGTGGTGAAGAACTTGGGCACCATCTCGTCGATGAACACCTTCTTCTTCTGGGCCTTCTCGGTCTCATCTTGCGTCTTAAACATAAAGTCAATGAAGACACTCTCTAGGTCGCCCAGAGAGCAGGAGAACGCGTCGGCCTTCAGAGCTTCCAGTGCGTCACTCGGATACAGACCGGCAAGCTTGGCGGCGTAACGGGTAATGGCCATACTCTGAGCGTACACCGTGCCGTCCAGCTCGAGGATAGGCACCTGGCCGAAGGGCAACGTCGGCTTGAGCGCCGCAAAGGTGTCACGTGCGATGCGATCGTCTGTGAACGCGATGCCACCATAGTTGAAGATCATGCGCGTGAGCTCTGCACGGCCCTTGCCATCGAAGTAGGAGAGCTTGAGCTGGGGCATGATAGCTTGGGTCCTGGTAGAAAGTGCTTGCGGGAAGTTTGGCGAATTCGCGAGTGAACAAGCTAGTCTTAAAAGTGCTACCCAGTGTTACAGCTTCCGGTGCTTTCTTATCCCCGCTGTACGGGACGCTATCGTTGCTAGATGTACGTAAGCAGAAGAAGAAAGAAAGTCGATTACCTTATGTGGACTTTATTCTATAGCTATTCATGGATAAGAATGTGGATGATAAACGTAAAACTCCTCATCACTGGTTTACGGACAATTGTTGGTAAGCGATACAAGTTGACGAATCAATGAAAATGGCAAACTCGGATTGCGGAATCTAACTACTGTATATGTCCGGTACTTGATTACCAAGTTACTTTCAAAACTATTAGTTATACAAATGAGAGCACGTTTAAGAAATGCAGCTCGAAGATAAGTACTGATTTCAGTGAATCATTCTTGCCTCATCTGGAAGCCATTCGACTAACGAAGTATTACCGCCTACATCACCGGCATCAGAGTCACTGATCGAATGACATATGCGTGAACGTGCAATGACGCAGGAACACCATCGATCATGGATGTTCGATCGTTATGCCATAAAGGCTGGATTTGTTTTACAGAACAAGATTGGAGGATAGTTAGTCGTGTTCAATTTACGAGTGCTACGTAAATGTAGAAGTACATTTACTGCTTCGACAGGTAAGCAGCAATCTTGGGTTCCGCCTTGACGTTGGCTGCCAACGCAGCGAGCTTCGGGAACGTGTCCACCTTGAACTGAGGGAAGATCCATCCGAGCTTGTTGTCGACAAGGTCGAGGAACTGCAGGTCGGCGTACGAGATCTTGTCGCCGAGGACGAACTTGCCAGCCACCGTCTTCTCAAGCGTGGTGAAGAACTTGGGCACCATCTCGTCGATGAACACCTTCTTCTTCTGGGCCTTCTCGGTCTCATCTTGCGTCTTAAACATAAAGTCAATGAAGACACTCTCTAGGTCGCCCAGAGAGCAGGAGAACGCGTCGGCCTTCAGAGCTTCCAGTGCGTCACTCGGATACAGACCGGCAAGCTTGGCGGCGTAACGGGTAATGGCCATACTCTGAGCGTACACCGTGCCGTCCAGCTCGAGGATAGGCACCTGGCCGAAGGGCAACGTCGGCTTGAGCGCCGCAAAGGTGTCACGTGCGATGCGATCGTCTGTGAACGCGATGCCACCATAGTTGAAGATCATGCGCGTGAGCTCTGCACGGCCCTTGCCATCGAAGTAGGAGAGCTTGAGCTGGGGCATGATAGCTTGGGTCCTGGTAGAAAGTGCTTGCGGGAAGTTTGGCGAATTCGCGAGTGAACAAGCTAGTCTTAAAAGTGCTACCCAGTGTTACAGCTTCCGGTGCTTTCTTATCCCCGCTGTACGGGACGCTATCGTTGCTAGATGTACGTAAGCAGAAGAAGAAAGAAAGTCGATTACCTTATGTGGACTTTATTCTATAGCTATTCATGGATAAGAATGTGGATGATAAACGTAAAACTCCTCATCACTGGTTTACGGACAATTGTTGGTAAGCGATACAAGTTGACGAATCAATGAAAATGGCAAACTCGGATTGCGGAATCTAACTACTGTATATGTCCGGTACTTGATTACCAAGTTACTTTCAAAACTATTAGTTATACAAATGAGAGCACGTTTAAGAAATGCAGCTCGAAGATAAGTACTGATTTCAGTGAATCATTCTTGCCTCATCTGGAAGCCATTCGACTAACGAAGTATTACCGCCTACATCACCGGCATCAGAGTCACTGATCGAATGACATATGCGTGAACGTGCAATGACGCAGGAACACCATCGATCATGGATGTTCGATCGTTATGCCATAAAGGCTGGATTTGTTTTACAGAACAAGATTGGAGGATAGTTAGTCGTGTTCAATTTACGAGTGCTACGTAAATGTAGAAGTACATTTACTGCTTCGACAGGTAAGCAGCAATCTTGGGTTCCGCCTTGACGTTGGCTGCCAACGCAGCGAGCTTCGGGAACGTGTCCACCTTGAACTGAGGGAAGATCCATCCGAGCTTGTTGTCGACAAGGTCGAGGAACTGCAGGTCGGCGTACGAGATCTTGTCGCCGAGGACGAACTTGCCAGCCACCGTCTTCTCAAGCGTGGTGAAGAACTTGGGCACCATCTCGTCGATGAACACCTTCTTCTTCTGGGCCTTCTCGGTCTCATCTTGCGTCTTAAACATAAAGTCAATGAAGACACTCTCTAGGTCGCCCAGAGAGCAGGAGAACGCGTCGGCCTTCAGAGCTTCCAGTGCGTCACTCGGATACAGACCGGCAAGCTTGGCGGCGTAACGGGTAATGGCCATACTCTGAGCGTACACCGTGCCGTCCAGCTCGAGGATAGGCACCTGGCCGAAGGGCAACGTCGGCTTGAGCGCCGCAAAGGTGTCACGTGCGATGCGATCGTCTGTGAACGCGATGCCACCATAGTTGAAGATCATGCGCGTGAGCTCTGCACGGCCCTTGCCATCGAAGTAGGAGAGCTTGAGCTGGGGCATGATAGCTTGGGTCCTGGTAGAAAGTGCTTGCGGGAAGTTTGGCGAATTCGCGAGTGAACAAGCTAGTCTTAAAAGTGCTACCCAGTGTTACAGCTTCCGGTGCTTTCTTATCCCCGCTGTACGGGACGCTATCGTTGCTAGATGTACGTAAGCAGAAGAAGAAAGAAAGTCGATTACCTTATGTGGACTTTATTCTATAGCTATTCATGGATAAGAATGTGGATGATAAACGTAAAACTCCTCATCACTGGTTTACGGACAATTGTTGGTAAGCGATACAAGTTGACGAATCAATGAAAATGGCAAACTCGGATTGCGGAATCTAACTACTGTATATGTCCGGTACTTGATTACCAAGTTACTTTCAAAACTATTAGTTATACAAATGAGAGCACGTTTAAGAAATGCAGCTCGAAGATAAGTACTGATTTCAGTGAATCATTCTTGCCTCATCTGGAAGCCATTCGACTAACGAAGTATTACCGCCTACATCACCGGCATCAGAGTCACTGATCGAATGACATATGCGTGAACGTGCAATGACGCAGGAACACCATCGATCATGGATGTTCGATCGTTATGCCATAAAGGCTGGATTTGTTTTACAGAACAAGATTGGAGGATAGTTAGTCGTGTTCAATTTACGAGTGCTACGTAAATGTAGAAGTACATTTACTGCTTCGACAGGTAAGCAGCAATCTTGGGTTCCGCCTTGACGTTGGCTGCCAACGCAGCGAGCTTCGGGAACGTGTCCACCTTGAACTGAGGGAAGATCCATCCGAGCTTGTTGTCGACAAGGTCGAGGAACTGCAGGTCGGCGTACGAGATCTTGTCGCCGAGGACGAACTTGCCAGCCACCGTCTTCTCAAGCGTGGTGAAGAACTTGGGCACCATCTCGTCGATGAACACCTTCTTCTTCTGGGCCTTCTCGGTCTCATCTTGCGTCTTAAACATAAAGTCAATGAAGACACTCTCTAGGTCGCCCAGAGAGCAGGAGAACGCGTCGGCCTTCAGAGCTTCCAGTGCGTCACTCGGATACAGACCGGCAAGCTTGGCGGCGTAACGGGTAATGGCCATACTCTGAGCGTACACCGTGCCGTCCAGCTCGAGGATAGGCACCTGGCCGAAGGGCAACGTCGGCTTGAGCGCCGCAAAGGTGTCACGTGCGATGCGATCGTCTGTGAACGCGATGCCACCATAGTTGAAGATCATGCGCGTGAGCTCTGCACGGCCCTTGCCATCGAAGTAGGAGAGCTTGAGCTGGGGCATGATAGCTTGGGTCCTGGTAGAAAGTGCTTGCGGGAAGTTTGGCGAATTCGCGAGTGAACAAGCTAGTCTTAAAAGTGCTACCCAGTGTTACAGCTTCCGGTGCTTTCTTATCCCCGCTGTACGGGACGCTATCGTTGCTAGATGTACGTAAGCAGAAGAAGAAAGAAAGTCGATTACCTTATGTGGACTTTATTCTATAGCTATTCATGGATAAGAATGTGGATGATAAACGTAAAACTCCTCATCACTGGTTTACGGACAATTGTTGGTAAGCGATACAAGTTGACGAATCAATGAAAATGGCAAACTCGGATTGCGGAATCTAACTACTGTATATGTCCGGTACTTGATTACCAAGTTACTTTCAAAACTATTAGTTATACAAATGAGAGCACGTTTAAGAAATGCAGCTCGAAGATAAGTACTGATTTCAGTGAATCATTCTTGCCTCATCTGGAAGCCATTCGACTAACGAAGTATTACCGCCTACATCACCGGCATCAGAGTCACTGATCGAATGACATATGCGTGAACGTGCAATGACGCAGGAACACCATCGATCATGGATGTTCGATCGTTATGCCATAAAGGCTGGATTTGTTTACAGAACAAGATTGGAGGATAGTTAGTCGTGTTCAATTTACGAGTGCTACGTAAATGTAGAAGTACATTTACTGCTTCGACAGGTAAGCAGCAATCTTGGGTTCCGCCTTGACGTTGGCTGCCAACGCAGCGAGCTTCGGGAACGTGTCCACCTTGAACTGAGGGAAGATCCATCCGAGCTTGTTGTCGACAAGGTCGAGGAACTGCAGGTCGCGTACGAGATCTTGTCGCCGAGGACGAACTTGCCAGCCACCGTCTTCTCAAGCGTGGTGAAGAACTTGGGCACCATCTCGTCGATGAACACCTTCTTCTTCTGGGCCTTCTCGGTCTCATCTTGCGTCTTAAACATAAAGTCAATGAAGACACTCTCTAGGTCGCCAGAGAGAGCAGGAGAACGCGTCGGCCTTCAGAGCTTCCAGTGCGTCACTCGGATACAGACCGGCAAGCTTGGCGGCGTAACGGGTAATGGCCATACTCTGAGCGTACACCGTGCCGTCCAGCTCGAGGATAGGCACCTGGCCGAAGGGCAACGTCGGCTTGAGCGCCGCAAAGGTGTCACGTGCGATGCGATCGTCTGTGAACGCGATGCCACCATAGTTGAAGATCATGCGCGTGAGCTCTGCACGGCCCTTGCCGTCGAAGTAGGAGAGCTTGAGCTGGGGCATGATAGCTTGGGTCCTGGTAGAAAGTGCTTGCGGGAAGTTTGGCGAATTCGCGAGTGAACAAGCTAGTCTTAAAAGTGCTACCCAGTGTTTACAGCTTCCGGTGCTTTCTTATCCCCGCTGTACGGGACGCTATCGTTGCTAGATGTACGTAAGCAGAAGAAAAGAAAGTCGATACCTTATGTGGACTTTATTCTATAGCTATTCATGGATAAGAATGTGGATGATAAACGTAAAACTCCTCATCACTGGTTTACGGACACTTGTGGTAAGCGATACAAGTTGACGAATCAATGAAAATGGCAAACTCGGATTGCGGAATCTAACTACTGTATATGTCCGGTACTTGATTACCAAGTTACTTTCAAAACTATTAGTTATACAAATGAGAGCACGTTTAAGAAATGCAGCTCGAAGATAAGTACTGATTTCAGTGAATCATTCTTGCCTCATCTGGAAGCCATCGACTAACGAAGTATTACCGCCTACATCACCGGCATCAGAGTCACTGATCGAATGACATATGCGTGAACGTGCAATGACGCAGGAACACCATCGATCATGGGTGTTCGATCGTTATGCCATAAAGGCTGGATTTGTTTTACAGAACAAGATTGGAGGATAGTTAGTCGTGTTCAATTTACGAGTGCTACGTAAATGTAGAAGTACATTTACTGCTTCGACAGGTAAGCAGCAATCTTGGGTTCCGCCTTGACGTTGGCTGCCAACGCAGCGAGCTTCGGGAACGTGTCCACCTTGAACTGAGGGAAGATCCATCCGAGCTTGTTGTCGACAAGGTCGAGGAACTGCAGGTCGGCGTACGAGATCTTGTCGCCGAGGACGAACTTGCCAGCCACCGTCTTCTCAAGCGTGGTGAAGAACTTGGGCACCATCTCGTCGATGAAACCCTTCTTCTTCTGGGCTTCTCGGTCTCATCTTGCGTCTTAAACATAAAGTCAATGAAGACACTCTCTAGGTCGCCCAGAGAGCAGGAGAACGCGTCGGCCTTCAGAGCTTCCAGTGCGTCACTCGGATACAGACCGGCAAGCTTGGCGGCGTAAAAGGGTAATGGCATACTCTGAGCGTACACCGTGCCGTCCAGTTCGAGGATAGGCACTGGCCGAAGGGCAACGTCGGCTTGAGCGCCGCAAAGGTGTCACGTGCGATGCGATCGTCTGTGAACGCGATGCCACCATAGGTTGAAGATCATGCGCGTGAGCTCTGCACGGCCCTTGCCGTCGAGTAGGAGAGCTTGAGCTGGGGCATGATAGCTTGGGTCCTGGTAGAAGGTGCTTGCGGGAAGTTTGGCGAATTCACGAGTGAACAAGCTAGTCTTAAAAGTGCTACTAGTGTTCAGTTCTCATGGACATATCGACGGACCTTTATCGGTAACATTGCCCATTACTAAATTGAGATCCTCTGTTACGGTGTGGTACGGCCATCTACCAACATCTAATTAATAACTTTGTAATCCCAAAGTGTGGCAAACTTATGTCTTGAATGTGCCAATGTTTTGGGCTTCAGGATCTACCGTAGCTTCCCTAATACCGATATTCATGGTCCAGTTCTCGAATAGTTCCACGTGTCTTGTGTTTCATACCGAGTTAGTAATATCTTGCCGCCTTGGAGATAACGGTAGCACCAATGTATTGGCCAATGTACGAATTGAACCTGCTGATAAACTTGAGCATTTCTCTCATGTCTTGAAGGAATTTAGGGCCTTCTGCAAATGGCGAAGTGGAAATTTCAGCAGCAACTCGTCATCGTCTAAACTCATCATGAAAGTGCAGACATCCGGCGACAACAATGCTCCCCGGTATGGCCCGACTGTGATCTCATGCGGTTCTCCCTTCTTAACACAACACATCAATGTATGTAGTGGATGTGGAGATACTC
>VOQZ01000944.1:0-20573 GCA_008079305.1 Phytophthora palmivora
CAAACCAACCACACGCCTCCGCAAACGCCTCTCACCAATCGTCGACCGCGCACTACTCTCTACACACCACATCTCGTCACACCATCCTGTCTACAATCACCGTTTCCTCGTTCGCTCCCTCGTTCCAGCTACTTGTAGCTCAACACATACACGTCCACAAGCCGCTTGAGCCGCGCGTGTCTGCACTCCGTTCGCGTCTCTTCTCCACACCCATGGTCTTAGCTGCCATCAACAAGTCCAAGAAGTCCCATATTGATGATGGGTGACCCAAGTACGGTGGCAGGCGTACGTAGCGAGTGGTAGTCGTGCGAGTGGCTGTCGTCGCTGTAGCAAATGCGAAACAAAGAGGAGAGGTGGTTGCGAGGCGAAAAAGACAAAAGCAGTCGCCCACCGTGGGCTCGAACCCACGACCACAAGATTAAGAGTCTTGCGCTCTACCGACTGAGCTAGACGGGCTTCATATTACCTACTACCCACAAAACATACAAAATCAAACAAACACATACACACACAACGCAACACCCTTCGCATCACACACGCTCGCCACAACCAACCACCACGCCTCCGCAAACGCCTCTCACCAATCGTCGACCGCGCACATACTCTCTACACACCACACTCCGTCACACCATCCTGTCTACAATCACCGTTTCCTCGTTCGCTCCCTCGTTCCAGCTACTTGTAGCTCAACACATACACGTCCACAAGCCGCTTGAGCCGCGCGTGTCTGCACTCCGTTCGCGTCTCTTCTCCACACCCATGGTCTTAGCTGCCATCAACAAGTCCAAGAAGTCCCATATTGATGATGGGTGACCCAAGTACGGTGGCAGGCGTACGTAGCGAGTGGTAGTCGTGCGAGTGGCTGTCGTCGCTGTAGCAAATGCGAAACAAAGAGGAGAGGTGGTTGCGAGGCGAAAAAGACAAAAGCAGTCGCCCACCGTGGGGCTCGAACCCACGACCACAAGATTAAGAGTCTTGCGCTCTACCGACTGAGCTAGACGGGCTTCATATTACCTACTACCCACAAAACATACAAAATCAAACAAACACATACACACACAACGCAACACCCTTCGCATCACACACGCTCGCCACAACCAACCACCACGCCTCCGCAAACGCCTCTCACCAATCGTCGACCGCGCACATACTCTCTACACACCACACTCCGTCACACCATCCTGTCTACAATCACCGTTTCCTCGTTCGCTCCCTCGTTCCAGCTACTTGTAGCTCAACACATACACGTCCACAAGCCGCTTGAGCCGCGCGTGTCTGCACTCCGTTCGCGTCTCTTCTCCACACCCATGGTCTTAGCTGCCATCAACAAGTCCAAGAAGTCCCATATTGATGATGGGTGACCCAAGTACGGTGGCAGGCGTACGTAGCGAGTGGTAGTCGTGCGAGTGGCTGTCGTCGCTGTAGCAAATGCGAAACAAAGAGGAGAGGTGGTTGCGAGGCGAAAAAGACAAAAGCAGTCGCCCACCGTGGGGCTCGAACCCACGACCACAAGATTAAGAGTCTTGCGCTCTACCGACTGAGCTAGACGGGCTTCATATTACCTACTACCCACAAAACATACAAAATCAAACAAACACATACACACACAACGCAACACCCTTCGCATCACACACGCTCGCCACAACCAACCACCACGCCTCCGCAAACGCCTCTCACCAATCGTCGACCGCGCACATACTCTCTACACACCACACTCCGTCACACCATCCTGTCTACAATCACCGTTTCCTCGTTCGCTCCCTCGTTCCAGCTACTTGTAGCTCAACACATACACGTCCACAAGCCGCTTGAGCCGCGCGTGTCTGCACTCCGTTCGCGTCTCTTCTCCACACCCATGGTCTTAGCTGCCATCAACAAGTCCAAGAAGTCCCATATTGATGATGGGTGACCCAAGTACGGTGGCAGGCGTACGTAGCGAGTGGTAGTCGTGCGAGTGGCTGTCGTCGCTGTAGCAAATGCGAAACAAAGAGGAGAGGTGGTTGCGAGGCGAAAAAGACAAAAGCAGTCGCCCACCGTGGGGCTCGAACCCACGACCACAAGATTAAGAGTCTTGCGCTCTACCGACTGAGCTAGACGGGCTTCATATTACCTACTACCCACAAAACATACAAAATCAAACAAACACATACACACACAACGCAACACCCTTCGCATCACACACGCTCGCCACAACCAACCACCACGCCTCCGCAAACGCCTCTCACCAATCGTCGACCGCGCACATACTCTCTACACACCACACTCCGTCACACCATCCTGTCTACAATCACCGTTTCCTCGTTCGCTCCCTCGTTCCAGCTACTTGTAGCTCAACACATACACGTCCACAAGCCGCTTGAGCCGCGCGTGTCTGCACTCCGTTCGCGTCTCTTCTCCACACCCATGGTCTTAGCTGCCATCAACAAGTCCAAGAAGTCCCATATTGATGATGGGTGACCCAAGTACGGTGGCAGGCGTACGTAGCGAGTGGTAGTCGTGCGAGTGGCTGTCGTCGCTGTAGCAAATGCGAAACAAAGAGGAGAGGTGGTTGCGAGGCGAAAAAGACAAAAGCAGTCGCCCACCGTGGGGCTCGAACCCACGACCACAAGATTAAGAGTCTTGCGCTCTACCGACTGAGCTAGACGGGCTTCATATTACCTACTACCCACAAAACATACAAAATCAAACAAACACATACACACACAACGCAACACCCTTCGCATCACACACGCTCGCCACAACCAACCACCACGCCTCCGCAAACGCCTCTCACCAATCGTCGACCGCGCACATACTCTCTACACACCACACTCCGTCACACCATCCTGTCTACAATCACCGTTTCCTCGTTCGCTCCCTCGTTCCAGCTACTTGTAGCTCAACACATACACGTCCACAAGCCGCTTGAGCCGCGCGTGTCTGCACTCCGTTCGCGTCTCTTCTCCACACCCATGGTCTTAGCTGCCATCAACAAGTCCAAGAAGTCCCATATTGATGATGGGTGACCCAAGTACGGTGGCAGGCGTACGTAGCGAGTGGTAGTCGTGCGAGTGGCTGTCGTCGCTGTAGCAAATGCGAAACAAAGAGGAGAGGTGGTTGCGAGGCGAAAAAGACAAAAGCAGTCGCCCACCGTGGGGCTCGAACCCACGACCACAAGATTAAGAGTCTTGCGCTCTACCGACTGAGCTAGACGGGCTTCATATTACCTACTACCCACAAAACATACAAAATCAAACAAACACATACACACACAACGCAACACCCTTCGCATCACACACGCTCGCCACAACCAACCACCACGCCTCCGCAAACGCCTCTCACCAATCGTCGACCGCGCACATACTCTCTACACACCACACTCCGTCACACCATCCTGTCTACAATCACCGTTTCCTCGTTCGCTCCCTCGTTCCAGCTACTTGTAGCTCAACACATACACGTCCACAAGCCGCTTGAGCCGCGCGTGTCTGCACTCCGTTCGCGTCTCTTCTCCACACCCATGGTCTTAGCTGCCATCAACAAGTCCAAGAAGTCCCATATTGATGATGGGTGACCCAAGTACGGTGGCAGGCGTACGTAGCGAGTGGTAGTCGTGCGAGTGGCTGTCGTCGCTGTAGCAAATGCGAAACAAAGAGGAGAGGTGGTTGCGAGGCGAAAAAGACAAAAGCAGTCGCCCACCGTGGGGCTCGAACCCACGACCACAAGATTAAGAGTCTTGCGCTCTACCGACTGAGCTAGACGGGCTTCATATTACCTACTACCCACAAAACATACAAAATCAAACAAACACATACACACACAACGCAACACCCTTCGCATCACACACGCTCGCCACAACCAACCACCACGCCTCCGCAAACGCCTCTCACCAATCGTCGACCGCGCACATACTCTCTACACACCACACTCCGTCACACCATCCTGTCTACAATCACCGTTTCCTCGTTCGCTCCCTCGTTCCAGCTACTTGTAGCTCAACACATACACGTCCACAAGCCGCTTGAGCCGCGCGTGTCTGCACTCCGTTCGCGTCTCTTCTCCACACCCATGGTCTTAGCTGCCATCAACAAGTCCAAGAAGTCCCATATTGATGATGGGTGACCCAAGTACGGTGGCAGGCGTACGTAGCGAGTGGTAGTCGTGCGAGTGGCTGTCGTCGCTGTAGCAAATGCGAAACAAAGAGGAGAGGTGGTTGCGAGGCGAAAAAGACAAAAGCAGTCGCCCACCGTGGGGCTCGAACCCACGACCACAAGATTAAGAGTCTTGCGCTCTACCGACTGAGCTAGACGGGCTTCATATTACCTACTACCCACAAAACATACAAAATCAAACAAACACATACACACACAACGCAACACCCTTCGCATCACACACGCTCGCCACAACCAACCACCACGCCTCCGCAAACGCCTCTCACCAATCGTCGACCGCGCACATACTCTCTACACACCACACTCCGTCACACCATCCTGTCTACAATCACCGTTTCCTCGTTCGCTCCCTCGTTCCAGCTACTTGTAGCTCAACACATACACGTCCACAAGCCGCTTGAGCCGCGCGTGTCTGCACTCCGTTCGCGTCTCTTCTCCACACCCATGGTCTTAGCTGCCATCAACAAGTCCAAGAAGTCCCATATTGATGATGGGTGACCCAAGTACGGTGGCAGGCGTACGTAGCGAGTGGTAGTCGTGCGAGTGGCTGTCGTCGCTGTAGCAAATGCGAAACAAAGAGGAGAGGTGGTTGCGAGGCGAAAAAGACAAAAGCAGTCGCCCACCGTGGGGCTCGAACCCACGACCACAAGATTAAGAGTCTTGCGCTCTACCGACTGAGCTAGACGGGCTTCATATTACCTACTACCCACAAAACATACAAAATCAAACAAACACATACACACACAACGCAACACCCTTCGCATCACACACGCTCGCCACAACCAACCACCACGCCTCCGCAAACGCCTCTCACCAATCGTCGACCGCGCACATACTCTCTACACACCACACTCCGTCACACCATCCTGTCTACAATCACCGTTTCCTCGTTCGCTCCCTCGTTCCAGCTACTTGTAGCTCAACACATACACGTCCACAAGCCGCTGAGCCGCGCGTGTCTGCACTCCGTTCGCGTCTCTTCTCCACACCCATGGTCTTAGCTGCCATCAACAAGTCCAAGAAGTCCCATATTGATGATGGGTGACCCAAGTACGGTGGCAGGCGTACGTAGCGAGTGGTAGTCGTGCGAGTGGCTGTCGTCGCTGTAGCAAATGCGAAACAAAGAGGAGAGGTGGTTGCGAGGCGAAAAAGACAAAAGCAGTCGCCCACCGTGGGGCTCGAACCCACGACCACAAGATTAAGAGTCTTGCGCTCTACCGACTGAGCTAGACGGGCTTCATATTACCTACTACCCACAAAACATACAAAATCAAACAAACACATACACACACAACGCAACACCCTTCGCATCACACACGCTCGCCACAACCAACCACCACGCCTCCGCAAACGCCTCTCACCAATCGTCGACCGCGCACATACTCTCTACACACCACACTCCGTCACACCATCCTGTCTACAATCACCGTTTCCTCGTTCGCTCCCTCGTTCCAGCTACTTGTAGCTCAACACATACACGTCCACAAGCCGCTTGAGCCGCGCGTGTCTGCACTCCGTTCGCGTCTCTTCTCCACACCCATGGTCTTAGCTGCCATCAACAAGTCCAAGAAGTCCCATATTGATGATGGGTGACCCAAGTACGGTGGCAGGCGTACGTAGCGAGTGGTAGTCGTGCGAGTGGCTGTCGTCGCTGTAGCAAATGCGAAACAAAGAGGAGAGGTGGTTGCGAGGCGAAAAGACAAAAGCAGTCGCCCACCGTGGGGCACCCACGACCACAAGATTAAGAGTCTTGCGCTCTACCGACTGAGCTAGACGGGCTTCATATTACCTACTACCCACAAAACATACAAAATCAAACAAACACATACACACACAACGCAACACCCTTCGCATCACACACGCTCGCCACAACCAACCACCACGCCTCCGCAAACGCCTCTCACCAATCGTCGACCGCGCACATACTCTCTACACACCACACTCCGTCACACCATCCTGTCTACAATCACCGTTTCCTCGTTCGCTCCCTCGTTCCAGCTACTTGTAGCTCAACACATACACGTCCACAAGCCGCTTGAGCCGCGCGTGTCTGCACTCCGTTCGCGTCTCTTCTCCACACCCATGGTCTTAGCTGCCATCAACAAGTCCAAGAAGTCCCATATTGATGATGGGTGACCCAAGTACGGTGGCAGGCGTACGTAGCGAGTGGTAGTCGTGCGAGTGGCTGTCGTCGCTGTAGCAAATGCGAAACAAAGAGGAGAGGTGGTTGCGAGGCGAAAAAGACAAAAGCAGTCGCCCACCGTGGGGCTCGAACCCACGACCACAAGATTAAGAGTCTTGCGCTCTACCGACTGAGCTAGACGGGCTTCATATTACCTACTACCCACAAAACATACAAAATCAAACAAACACATACACACACAACGCAACACCCTTCGCATCACACACGCTCGCCACAACCAACCACCACGCCTCCGCAAACGCCTCTCACCAATCGTCGACCGCGCACATACTCTCTACACACCACACTCCGTCACACCATCCTGTCTACAATCACCGTTTCCTCGTTCGCTCCCTCGTTCCAGCTACTTGTAGCTCAACACATACACGTCCACAAGCCGCTTGAGCCGCGCGTGTCTGCACTCCGTTCGCGTCTCTTCTCCACACCCATGGTCTTAGCCGCCATCAACAAGTCCAAGAAGTCCCATATTGATGATGGGTGAACCAAGTACGATGGTAGACATTCGTATCTTCGAAGCGAATTGGATCGCCTTCTTCCGTGATCTCTGATGTTGCTGGAACAGCGTAACTTCTGTCGAAACAAATCATGAGCAAGATATATTTCCTTACGAATGCGCTTTTCTTAAACCGCTTCATCTGCTGGTTTTCCAGTGTTCGCAATATCGGCTTGCGTCCACCTCCAATGATACGCCGACGAGCAATACTTGACAAAAATCTGCTGTTTGCCATACGATCACTTTCAACAGCAAGATGCTGCTATCTCGATTGCGAAAATGCGCTTCGGCACGTGAGGTCACGCCTCCACACACGCTTGCAAACTGTAACGGGGTTAAATGAGGGGTACCCCTGATAGGGTACCGCCTCTAGAATAGATATACTTCTGGGAGTATTCGCTTTATGAATACTCAGTCGTGGGTGGTGTGGACCACACCACTTCCACGTATGTTGGGCGGCTGAGGGCCAACCATTAGTATTTGACCTATTTTATATACATACATAGGAGAGATTATAGTTAATTAGTTTTTGTATTACAGGCCAAATGACCTTATTTCCCATTAATAAACCAGTCTAAAACTTACGCTAAACTGGCTATTAAGTTCCCTCAGACCAGGGACTCGTGAACGACCGTTCACTTAGAGTTTGTATACTCCTGATAGCACGCTTCCTCGAGCAAGGTGCTCGTGTGACCCCGTCACACTTGGTAGCACTTGTAATCAATCCACGCCTACGCGGGTAGATTGACTGCCTGCATTCTCTGTGGCTCCTACAAGGTAAGACAATATGTGTAAAGGGGAGTTCCCTAATTTGACCGATGCTCAGTTTGAGTCGGCCCGGAAGATGGCGGGCATCTGTGGAGGAGATGCCCTTCGTCGCGGGGTTGTCTTACAACCCGGCTCAGCTGTGTGAACAGCCCAGAGCCGCCTTCCTCCCAGAGAACTATGAGTATCACCAGCGCTCGACTTCCTTGGCTGTATACAAGGGAAGCGTGAGTTGCATGAGCACATCCAGGAGATGCGAGTACTCGCTGCATCTCTCGTAGGAAACTCCTACCTGAACACATCAAGGTGACAGTGTTCATGGATGGCCTGAAGGTGGGCCCATCCCGCACACAGTTGTTCCGGGTGCATGCGAACACTATGGAGGAGGCGATCCAAATCACCTCCAAGAGGAGTACAGCCACAGACAGGCTCGTACTCCTACGCCGGTGTGGCAATGCCACAATGCGTCAACGGGAGCAGTGCAAGGAGCTCCAGCAACTGGAGCCAGCATAGGGCCGGTACCCATGGAATTGGGTACGGCCGTACAGAGCTCCATCCGTTGCTACGGATGTGGGAAGCTCGGGCACATGCAACGTGCCCGCCCTGCGAGAGGGCACAGGAAGTTCCCTTCCAAACTTAGGGGCTCGAGAGGCCAGTGGCGGAAGCCACGACCCAAGAACCAGGGGAACTGGGGTCACCAGTAGGGGCGGGGCACCCTACTGGGGAAGATCTAAGTTCTCATGGTAGGAGTGCGGACGGCGCACGCCATGGAGGCATAGCCCCTGAGAGCCTGGGTGCTCTCGAGACGAGGAAGAGCAGCGGCGGACTGCTCGTGGTACACGCGAGTGTACGGGG
Organism: Phytophthora palmivora; assembly: GCA_008079305.1. Classification (NCBI taxonomy): domain Eukaryota; phylum Oomycota; class Peronosporomycetes; order Peronosporales; family Peronosporaceae; genus Phytophthora; species Phytophthora palmivora. Next base: position 8,468 of record VOQZ01000944.1, read on the forward strand.
ATATGAAGATCCCTTCAGAGTCCTGATTGACTCTGGGCCGTCGACGAACTTTGCTCGACACCAGACGGTCACACGGAATGGCGACAAGTATGCCGACGCTTTACGTGAAAGCGAAGGCAGGGGCTAGATCTCGGTGAGATTGGCCGATGGTACGGTAGTTAACGTACCTGGGGTCCGTATGGACCTGGCTGTAAAGTTTGAGGACTTTGACAGCACGGAGTCGTTCCTTGTCCTAGACATGGACAAGTACAACTTGATCCTGGGCATACCGTGGCTCGAAAAGCACGAGCCCTGGATCGATTGGCGCGGCAAAGCCATTGGGGCTAGCCGGCCCGCAGTCTCTGACAGAGCTTTGGTGAGTAATGTTCCCACCTCTGTCCGGGACTGGGGCGCCAGAGATGGTCGCCAAGGCGCTTACGCGCCCGAAGAAGTATTGGGAGTCACGGACTCCAACGAAGATGTTGCGATGAACCTCGCAACCGGTCGTGAGACCAAGGCTCATTGCCAAGCGTGTGGGATTGCCACGACGACAAGTCCCAACGCTAAGAGTCGTCGCGCCGTATGGGCTTCGACTGTGGCAGTGCCGGACGGCACTGACCAGGCGGGTAACATTGGTCCGCAAGCAGCAGAGGCTGCTGAGGGCAGCGCTGAAGGCGTCTCCTGTGTGGGTAATATAGGTCCATAAGTGGGTAACATAGGTCCACAGGCGGGTAACGTAGTTCGCAAGCGGGTAACATAGGTACGCAAGCAGCTGAGGCTACTGGGGAGGACGCTGAGAGCGCCTCCGGCGTGGGTAACATAGTTCCACGCAGGATCGAAGAGACCGAGAAGATTGAGAGCGCATCGTGCATCTCTAGCGTGGATAGCAGAGTTCCACGCGGGGTCAAGAAGACCAGTACGAGTGTGGAGGTATCATTGAGCACCTCCCGTATGGATAACAAAGCACCACACTCGGAGTCTGAGACCCCACCGGCACGGCCGGGCGAAGAGCAATGCCATGTCTTCGACGGCGTGTCCGGTCGTGAAGTGAAGGCAGGTGCCGTCCAGCTGGAGGCACTGCCAGAGGTGTCAGCACTGCTGAACCTCGAGGAATTGTCCATGAAGGACTTCCTGGTCGAGTTGAAGGCCGGAGAGATTGCGGAGATGGTGCTCCTGAATCCGGAGACCTCTCCTGAAGATTTGAACACTTCCTCCGTAATGGACGAGGACGTCCTGGATGGGTTTACGAAGCAGCGTGCAACGCGCTTGGGGAATGAAATCCTCAAGAACCCGGAGGATCCAGTGTATCCTCTGGTTAAAGGGTTCTCGGATGTGGCGTCGAAACACTCACCATCCCAACTCCCGCCGGATCGGGGAGTACGGCACAAGATTGACCCCATGCCTGGCACAAAGTATTGTGTCACGAGGCAGTGGCCTCTACCTCGCGAGCAGTGCAAGGTCATAGATGCCTTCTTCGCCGAGAAGGCAAAGTCGGTCATGGTGCGGGAGTCGAAATCTCCGCACTCGACGTCTTCTGCGTTCGTAATCAGATCGGGAAATGGCGTCTTGTTCATGTTTATGACAAGTTGGACAATGCGACGGTACCGGCACAGACGCCGATCCCTCGCAAGGACGTGCTGTTGAACAACATGCCGGGTTGTACGGTGTACAGCACCTTGGATCTGGTAGACGGATATTACCAGATCCTGATTAGGGAGAGTGACATCCCTCTCACCGCAGTAAGCACCCCGAGCGGGATGCTTTGGGAGTGGCTACTGATGCCACAAGGGACATCGAATGCCACACCGACGTTCAATCGTCACTCAATTGTTTTGACCATTGCGTACGTTCGCACAGAGGTACTTTGACGACATATTCGTCCATAGCCGTACCGAAGGCGGCCAAACGGCTACGGAGGTGCATCTGTAGCACCTCCATCGAGTGTTCGAGGTCATGAGAGCTAACAAACTCTATACCGACATCGACAAGTACGTCTTTGCAGCTGAGGAGATAAAAGTCCTCGGCTGCTTTGTCAGCAGGGTCGGCGTACGTGCCGATCCAGGAACGGTCAAAGCCATTGCGTTTGGCCGACCCCGAGGTCACAGAAGGACCTCCGAAAGTGGTTGGGCCTAGCCACCTACCTTCGCAAGTACAGCGCGGGATAGGCTGACCATGCTCGACCCTTGTCGGATCTCTTAAAGAAGGATGCCGATCGAGTCTGGGAGCACCAGCACCAGGATGCTTTTAGCAGCATCAAGGCGAGCTTACAGCAAGCGCCAGTCCTGGCCTTGCCGGATGAAAACAAGTCATTCAGCGTCGTCTGTGACGCTTTTGACTATGCAATAGGCTGTGCGCTGTTGCAAAAGGACGATGAAGGATGCAAACGCGTCATCTCCTTCCAGTCCAGGCAGCTGAAGGCTGCCGAACGGAACTATCCCGTTCATGAAAAGGAACTACTTGCAATGAAGTATGCTCTTGTCGAGTTTAGAGTACACCTCTTGGGCACGAGGCCCTTTGTGATCTACACTGATCACGCGTCCTTTCGGACTGCCACCAACTTGCCGCATGTGTCACAGCGGGTGGAGAGGTGGCTGTCATTCTTCGCGGAATACAACTTCCGTGTTGAGTACAAGCCAGGCAAACTCGACGAACGTTGCCGATGCATTGTCGCGTCGACATAACTATAAGGTAGCTCAAATAAGTCGGATGGGATTGATCTATACGATCGGGTACGATTACATGTATCAGAAGGATGTGAACTACATACCCATGGTACGGTTCCTGTGTGAGGGTAAGGATGTCGAAGTCGTAAGGATCACGCCCCGACAACGAGCACAGCTTCATTAATATGAGCTGGCCGATGGGCTACTCCACTACAGACTGAGATCCTCCCCGTGTTGTCGTCCTGAACGACGAGGATCTGAAGGACGATATACTTCTGGAAGTGCGCGGTGTGTTAATGAGTGGTCATCTTCGCCGGGAGAAGACCTTACAAGCGGTCTCTCGGGCGTTTTGGTGGCCCCGCATGTACGTGTGGGTGGCACACTATGTCAAGACATGCGAAACATGTCAGAGGGTGAAGCTTTAGGGCCATGCCTCGGCTCCATTACAGAGCCTACCTGTACCAGCAGATTGCTGGAAGTCGATGAGTCTCGACTTCATCTTCGGCCTGCCGGCCGATGACAAGGGCAACACCGGCATATTGGTGTTTGTCTGCCGTTTGAGCAAGATGGTGCATCTTGCTCCGGTACGTGACAAGGTCACAGGGAAACAGACTGCGCAGCTGTTCCTAGATAGCGTGTTTCGCTATCATGGTCTGCCAGAGACCATAGTCTCGGATAGAGACCCGCGCTTCACATGGGCGTTTGGGACACCCTGTTTCAGCTCCTGGAAACAGAGTTGACGATGTCAACGCGGACCATCCACAGACTGATGGTCAGACGGAGCGCGTCAACCGCGTGCTCAAAGATACTCTTCGCAGTATCTGTGAGGAAGCACCTCGGTCCTGGTCGGACCAGCTGCCTATGGTTGAGTTTGTACTCAACAATGCGGTACACGCGTCAACGGGGCTTACCCCGTTCTACTTGAATGGGTTACGACACCCCCAGGTGCCGCTAACCTTGCGGGGAGGCACCGTGGCCTCCATCGTAAGTGGGGGAGAGGCTCGGAAAGCCTTTTCCTCCCAGGTCTCTGAAATAGAGCCCGAGTCTTTAAAAAGACAATTGTCGTCGTTTATAGACAACAGGCTGACGTTAATCAGCCGGGTTAGAGACGCAATGGCATCAGTCCAAGATAAACAAAAGGAGTACTCAGATAAAAACAGCGGAACCTTAAATGTGTTTAAACGAGGTGAATTGGTGTTATTAGACACTAAAAACCTACCGCTAAAGGTGGTTAGCTCTGTAGAGAGCAACAAGTTGAAGCATCGCTTCATCGGACCCTTCACGGTCCTGGCCAGACATGGCGCAGCGTATACCATTGACCTTCCAAAGTCAATGGCGACGCACCCGACGTTCTACGTGGGGCGTCTTAAGCGGTATCACCATCCGCTGGGCCTTCCTTCTCAGACGGAGGAAGACCAAGGTGAGAACTCACCTCCTAGAAACGAGGCTGAGTCCTCTGGACAACCGGAGCTGCCGGTGTCGAAGCCTGTGACTGATACACAGACTGGTACCCACGAGAGTTATACGAAGGGTATGACGATACAGAGTGGGAAGTACTCGGGTAAGAACTATACCCATAAGCCGAGTGGTACGAATACCCCTGCGGCTCCTAGGAGGGCATCCGACCATGCACCTCATGGCTTAGAGCGTCTAAGCCTCGACGGAGTTCCTTCAGGGCGGAAACCGGAACTCGGCGGTCAACGCGCCCATGGAGCTCATGAGTCTCACGGCTAAGAGCGTCCAAATCTTGACGAAGGACCCCTAGAGCCCCCGGCTTGCCAGCCTGAGCGGCAGCCTGACCACCAGGTCCAAGTCCAAGGGCTATCTCGATCGCATAGACGCGATCTCGAAGCTGCCGGACCTCGTCGTTTAATAGGGACCCCACAGAGTCCCGACCCGAAGTTGAGGGTCCAGAAGGATACGGCTGAGAAGGAGCCTCGTACTCAAACGCGTGCGAGAGCTACTCTTGCCCTCCTTGATCGGAACGGCAGCGCTCTGGGAAGCGCCAGCTGTTTGTAAAGTGGCGGGGATACCCCTCGTCACAGAATTCGTGGGAGCCGGAAGACCGGCTCCGGATTGACTGCCCAAAGGCTGTTGAGATCTGGGATCGACAACAGGTACTCCGCGGCTTCTTCGGCGCCTTACGGTGTACGGTCCCTGGATTGACGGAACCGTACCCGCGCTCATCATGAGCACTGGACTTAGACTCTCTCCATGACGGAGTGGAGTTGCCGCTTAGAGATTAAGTGGGCAAATTCAATGCGAAGATCGCGCTAGTGTAAGACGTAGGACAGCAAGCGATCTTCTCGGAGTTCTTTTAACTCCTGAACTGTGAAGTTCTTTAAGGAGACCCATCTCCATAACAGGTCTTCTGCCTGAGACTGGGTCGTTGTGTGTTTCGGGTTGTACCCAGAGGTACCTCCACACGGGAAAGATCCCACCACGGTCTTCCAGTTTCTTCCGGAGACTCGCAAATTCCTTGAGAGGCATTCGGTGTGGTGCAAGCAGCACACATCTAGCGGCCTCGATATCGTTGACAAAGAGCGGTTTGTCTTGAACCAAGGCACGCTCATAGCCTCATAAAGTGCGTCCATGGTTGAGACCACGAGGGGCCTTGAGGTGCTCCCTAAAAATTGGAGACCCAGACCCAGCATCCGGTGGATAGTATCCACGGGATTCACTAGTGTGGGAGGCACAGTGGATACTACCTCTTAGGCGCCTTGCAGTTGAGCAGCTTAATAGCGCTCCTGCTGCTCGTCGAGATTATTGGGGATCTGTTGGGGCTCAGTAATATCCCCCTCCTCTTCGGCCTCGTCCGACTCGGAGTCGAACAGGTTATGATAACCTTACGGCAGGCCAGAATCACGAAAAGAAGAGTCAGCGGCTGCGCGCTTCTTAGCAGCAGCAGAACCCTCGTCAGACCGTTTTTGAGGAGCTGCTTTCGCAGCTTGGGCTCAAGCCTTACCTTCGTCTAAGGTAAGGTTCTTGGCGGGGATCATTGGGATATCAAAGACCGGGGACTCTGCCCCAGGACTGTGGTCCCGATAGGCGAACCGAGGGTTCGGCCTATCGTCGGGTGACAAGGAGCGCGAGCGACTGCGTCGCGGCCTCCCTCTTTGTGCGGCAGTAGCAGCGGCAGGCTTGCTGGCTTCTTGGGAAGCCACCTTGAGGGCTTCCTTGCGCGGAGTGGCCTTGTCTTTCGACTTGACCTTAGCAGTCTTCGACATCGCGGTCTTAGACTTGGAAGACGCCGAAGCGCCGTGGGTGCTTGCCTTCCTGGGCATCTTCTGAGAGGTTGACGTGGGAACCTCGGGGCTTGACACGTGCGCAAAAAGGCTTTGTGAAACCGCAAAGTCACAACGGTGGCTCGTCGATGGGTATCGACAAGGACAGGAAAGCGAGCGGCGCTCCCTTTATAACTCCTCATTGGTTGGGGGGTGTTCCTAACCTAAATGGGGGAGGATGTAACGGGGTTACATGAGGGGTACCCTAGAAAAGGTACCGCCTCTAGAAGCTGATACACTTCTGTGGGTATTTGTTTTAATACTCTGTTGTGAGTGGTGTGGACCACACTACTGTCACGTAGGTCTGGTGGCTGAGAGCCAACCAATCGTATTTGACCTAACTTTTATATGCATAATTAGGATAAAGTATAGTTAATTAGGAGTTTGTATTACAGGCCAAATGGACCTAATTATCTAAACATAAATCAGTCTAAAAACTTACGCTAAACTGGCTATTAAGTCCCCTCAGACCAGGGACTAGTGAACTGCCATTCACTTAGAGTTTGTATACTACTGATAGCAAGGTGCTCGTGTGACCCCGTCACAAATTACCTAATCAACTACTTAATACAGTCCGTTTTATATTATTTGAAAAATTTGTACTACAGGCCAAATATCTAATTCACCAAAGATAAACAGTCTACATCTACTCTAAACTTGTTATTAAGTTCCCCTACCGTCCACTAAGAGTTGGTATACTCTTGATAGCACGCTTCCGCTAGTGAGACCCTGTCACACCTATTGTTACTATTTAGAACAGGGACTTGTGAGCTGCCATTCACTAGATGTGCTGGTGCTCGTGTGATCCTTATCTCGCAACTAGTTTTCGACAACAGCTTGTCATTTATAGCTGCTAAGAATAGCGGAAAATATGCCATGATGTCATAAAGTTATAGCAAATGCATAGCAAAATGTCGCCGATCTGACTCAACTGAGGGATGTTAGTAATCGACGCTCGTGCAAGTCAACTCACCCTTCAAGATCTTTTATAACATTTCTTGGTTGCTTAAACGACAGTGGTGCTCTTTCAAGTCAAGTGCCGTTGTGAATCAGGAAAGGTCAAGCGGGACGCGAAGCCACGTCTATTGTCCCGTACTCTATTTACAAACTGAAGCCACCTCCCAACATCTATCAGGGCCACAACAATTTTTACCCGGTGCAAACTGATGCAGCTGTTACGAGATATACCCACCTCAGAATTCTACCAGCATCACTACTCAATACCTATGGCATACGAGCAGCGCGTGAAAACCGGGAAATTCGAGCTGTTTGAATAATTTTAAACTATGACATTACGTTAGAGGCCGTTCTGCGATTGTTAAAATGTTACATATCTAGTTCTCTTCATACTTACGACGAGCTCTGTACCGTGAGTGTCTAAGAATTCTGCATCTTCTCCTTCTCGAGTCAGAAGACACTTGAAGCCAGAAAGATGCTGGAAACTGCTGGAAATTTAGAACGCGAGGGTCTTCGTTGACGATACCTACTACTCCAGCAGGACGACTGGAATACCCAAACGATGGTCTCAATCACAATTGAAACTACCATGGCGGACGCACCCGAGCGCAACTTGACCCAGAGCGAGGATTTATCCATGGAGCAAGTGCACATGGCGTGGCTCACGGCTGGAGTCACAGGTGACGCAGAAACGATGAAGCACTTACTAGCGCAATATCCACAATGGCTCAATCTGGAAAGGGTCTGTACTTAGTTCATTCTTGTTCACTCGTTGTGCACTTTTGCTTGTTAAGAGCTACAAAGTTCGTTGAGCCATCTAACGTAGAGGAGGATAACGAAATCTGACCATTTCGGTGTGTCGTTGTGTTCATCTTGAAGCTTATAGATACAACGTCTTACTCCTTCTCCACGCCAACGCACAACCGATTCTGCAGTTGGGAGTACTTTCATTTGCCCACAATTGGAGCGTCTGCATTGCTTACAGCGGCCTGGGATGGATGTATCGACATTGTGGAATTGCTGTTGAAAGCTGGACAGGATCCGAACACTTACGACGACGGAGGACTGACGTCCATGATGGTGACCATCTTGCGCTATAACGTTGTCGTCATGCGCTGTGTCTTTCGTAACGGTGAAGCCATCCGTCGTAACCTCGTGGTTGATGTACGTGTGTAAAATGGTCCTTGCTAAACGGACCGTTTCGATAACGAAATCATCTTGACGATTTTGTTGTCATGACGTAGTGTCATGAAGAAGAGCATCAATTACTTCAACGCGTTCTTGGCGTCGTTACTCTGTTACTGCGCTTTGGTGCCGATGTGAACGCTCAGAACCAGGTGCAGAAAGTAGCAGTTTCTAGTCGAAACCTTGTTAATTCATTGTCACGACTGGTGGTTCGGTCTGCAGGAAGGACACACCGCACTTCATTACGCTGGTAACGGTGACGCGCTCAACGTTGCCAAAGTTTTGCTGGACGCTGGTGCGGACATTAACGTCCAAGATGAGGTAACAATTGCCATGAATCCACATCCACGACATTCCTAATCCATCCTCACACACTGTTGCTGTCCACCATAGAATGGGAAGACGCCTCTCCATCACTGCATCCGCGAGGGTAGTCTCCTCGTGGCAAATTTGTTGGTGTCACGCGGTGCACAAATTGATTGTGAAGATATGAATGGCGAAACTCCACTGACACTTGCACTCCATCGTGGAAATATGCTACAGATCATCTTGAACCAGCATCACCTTGTGGCTACAGCCGCTCGAAGAGATTTCGCAACCAGCGTGTTGCTGAGTGCCGTAGAAAACGAGGTCGATGAAGTCGTTCGCCTTCTTATCGAAGGCGGATATTCGGCTGTGACAGTGAGCAATAATCATGGAGAAACTCCGGTACACTTGGCTATCGTGAAGCGGAATTCTCAACTGATGGAGACGTTGATCGGTCTGGACCCGACAAGAGGCATCTTGACTGCAGGCACACTCGCAGGTGACACACCAGTCCATTACGCAGCTCGCTATGGATCCGATCATGTGGTCGAAAGACTACTGCACTATCTCTCGATCGAGTTCGGGGACTTGCAAGTGTTAAACGACGCCACCAATCCACTCAATGCCGTGAACAACGAGAACTCGACGTGTTTGTATCTTGCCGGGACCAGAACAGTGAGTTTAGGCCACCATCAGGAAGAACGCGACACCATCGTACAAGTTCTTGTGCGCCATGGAGCACACCTCTTTCTCCGCCATGATGATATCTTTCACTCGGGATCAAGTGAGCAAGTGATCTTTCACGAACCAGTTGGCCGTGGATTCGCTTTATGGGCACAAGAGGCGACAGAGTTCGAAATCGAGGACGGGGACGACGGCGATGACATAATGGAAGCTCGATCTCGTGACGTCTTGCTCACGGACTTTTGTGTCGAATGGGTAGCTGCTCTTGCCTCGTTGCCGTCGTCTTGGTCGGTTGGAGAGACCAATTGGCCAGATTTCGCTGCTGTGCTCCATGTCGTAGTTTCTGCTGGGTACACGCTTGACTTGCTGCCGTTGTTGTTGGTCTTACCAGTGCATCGATTGTCTCTAGCCGCTCTTCTTGATCGATTGGACCGCTTTGCTAGATTCCCTCATCCGCACATGATGTTGGTTCAACTCCATGTTGAGTTGTCGAGGATTATGTTGGACGTCACGGACACTTGAGCACACACGTCCATCTCATCGGATGTGTACAGGAAATCATTCAAGCAGGTGATTTGATATACACAAGTAGCTGAAGTTGACAAGGTATTGGAGACAGGACTGCTTCAGAAAGTCACAAGTGGTCATGTGAGACTTGAGTGAGATGACTTTGCGTCCCTCGCACATAGTTGAAGGCCTCAAAGGAGCCACTGAATCCCATTTAAAACGGTCGTACCTTACTTAGCTCTTTCGTGAGTCTTCCGACGACTGAAAAAATATGGGAAGCATGACCGAGGACGAACGAGTAAATGACCCACTGCGAGTGACACGTCGGAAGCATTTACAGATGGACTCTCGCTACTGATGACATTGTTACCGCCTCTTCCAGACTACGAAGCAACAGATGTGCTTGTCAACGTGATTAAACTGAGCAACAGAATTGAAGACGTTCACTGGTGGTCGCTAGCATTGCCAGCACACATGTGGCTGGGCCAGAATGAAGACATGAGTCATGGCTGTTCTTTCCCATCTCGTCACATGACAGGAGATAGTACACTCAAACGAATTAACTACCAAGGACGAATCTGACACACATTGAAGACCTTTAGTCGGTCCGATAACGTTGTAAGGCGCCCGTGATCTTAACGCTGAACCAAGGTACACGCCGGTTTGCTATGGGTAAGACGTCGACGATGCAACTCACTGAACGAGTGTTGAAGGGAGAATGGTCTGACACCATTACACGTTCAGCTGTGGCAATGTGGAGACGGCTGGGTTCTAGCGATGCGTGCTAGCTGTCAATTCATTGTTGTCCAAGCACACGTGACTCTGATCTAATAGTTTGCTGGTGAGAGTGGATACTGCTTTATGTGGAATCCCATCTTTTCGGTCGAGGTTTCCATATCCACACGATTCCGTTTACTCTTCGATTTGCTGTGAAATTTTCATACTGGGCTACCTTACACGGCGTCAGACATGTGATGGTAAGTTTCGAGCTATCAATGATCACTGCTCTGGATGAACTTTCCAAGCGTATCAAGGCACATGACTTGGCGCCACATAGTCGCGAGTGCTCGTATTGAATTTCAAACCAACGCTCAAGGAGAGTGACAAACGTAGATTACTTGATGGTGGACTTCAGAAGACGCTCCTAGAATCTAGTTACTCATCCTTTGCTGGCTACGTATTTGGATCTTTGAACAGACTTACCTCATCGTTGAAGATCAACGATTAGAAGTGGCCTCCATATCGTCTCCATTCGTCCTCATCGTGTGACTTGTTGAGAAGCTCTCCGACTACAAATGAGTTACTGACGCCAATGGCTGCGCTCCTACTGCGAACGAGGCGCACCCATTTCATGGAATTTGGTCAATACTCGATGGTTCAAATTTTCGGAGTCTTTTGTCGTCCAAGTCCTCAATGAGCAAGTGAAGACGTCTGTGGTTAACTTTATTGCATCTCCAAGGCAAAGGCTGGTGCTGAAAGCGATGTGGATATCATGCAATTCATGTTCGTCGATTGTTTGATGAGAATCTCTCATCAGGAAATTATGGTCAAATGTCGGCGGACAAGTCTTCAGTACTTCATATTGCTCTGTTGAAGGGAAGCAGCACTATCTTTGTGTTTTACAGCAATCAAGTTAAATTCGAGATAGGTACTGTAGCTGCGACGGTTGCATATCCATGAAGTTGAGATCAAGTATATCGCAGTGACATCTTACCCGATATAAATGTGCATCGCTGAAGTGTTTGGTTGAAGGTATATAATGTTGTCATAGAAAGATTCGCAACTTGCTCAACAGTGGACACTACACCGAGTGTAAACGCACACTCGGTTTCGTACTGGAGCCTGAAGAAACTTGTTGGATTGGTGGTTAACCACTAACAGCTTGAGTGTATGGGACAATAGAGTCGTGTTGGTCTTCACGATATGTTGCTGTTTTGACGATCGATTTGAAATGCAGCGCAAATAAAAGGCTTGTAGATCTTCTATGATCACAAAGATTTCACTTTGTTGGAAGTGAAGTGGAGCAGTGGCATGCTTATTTTTCAAGGTCGATCGCAAAATATTTATTATCGTTTAAGCACGTACATCAACCACGAGGTTACGACGGATTGCTGCCTCGCTGTTGCAGAAGACCATGATGACAACGTCGTAGCGCAAGATGGTGTCAATAATGGATGTCACCGAAATAACCAAGTTTCGCGTATTTACCAGTTCGAAATCCACGATCAAATGGGCTATAATAATCCCAACACAATCCCAACTCGACAAACCTGTGTATGATGGCGTTTCCTATCGAAACAAAGCATCGTGACTAGATCGCACCGTCATTTTCTAGGCACCAACGCATATATTTCGGAAGCTGCCACTGAAAGTCGTAACACATGGGTCTACTAAGCATAAGAAAACACTTGTAATACCACCAACAGTTTGCAGCTTCGATGATGTGTTATCAGCTCCTCAGCTCCAGTTTTATCGGGCAGCAAACGACGGTATTTTCGATAGAAGTGATCACGTGGTGGCAAAAGAATCAGCATAATAAAA
>VOQZ01000945.1:0-48003 GCA_008079305.1 Phytophthora palmivora
TGCCTGATCACATATAGGACAATCTAATGGATGATTTATTAAAAGAAATCTAATACACTTTCATCAACACGTGCTTTTGTACTAAAGTGTATTAGTAAATTTTCATATTAGGCATTAAGGCATAGCACATGAGGCTACGGGTTTAGGTGATTTTCAATCTCAACTAAACACATTCGACAATTACCAGCAATTTGTAAATTTTCTTGAAAACAAAATTTAGGAATTTCTATTTGAAATTATTACATGCTTGTAATACAGTTAAATTCTTATTAACTTTCAATTTTATATTGTTAATATATATATCAATCATTATATGATAAAAATAAAAATATGAATTTATTTTCACTAAAAGGCTATATTTTTTTTTTAAATATTTAATATATGCTATTTATACTTAAAACCGTATTATTTATTATTTAAATAATTTTTTTAAATATAAAAATAGCTTTATAGAAATTATCAAAGAAGGGACTTGAACCCTTAATGCTTTAAAGCTTTACATCCTAAGTGTAACGTGTTTACCAATTTCACCACTTTGATAATAAATAAATACCTACTATTGGACTTGAACCAATAACCCTAAAATGGGAACAGATTTTAAATCTATCGTGTTTACCAATTTCACCAAGTAGGCTTAAATAAATATATGCAAAAAAATAAAATAATTACTTATTTACAATTACATTTATATGAATTAAAATATAATTTTTTTATAATTTTAATTACTTTTTTTTATCTTTTTATAATTTCATATTATTTTTCAGATCAATTAATATATTTATTAGTAATAATTTACTTATAAATATGTTAAAATATTTTATCTTTACAAATATTACTGAAATTTTTATTACTAATATTTTTATAGCAATTGTTATATCAACTTTTAATTATTCAGTTAAGTATTTTATTAATTTGGTTTTTTTTATCAAAAGTTTATATAAATTGAAAATTTTATTTTTATAAAATTTTATATTATATTTATAATTTTTATTTTTTTATAATAAATTTAATTTTTACAAATATTATTCCACATATTTGGAATTTTTTATTAATTTAAATTTTTCAAATTTATATATTTTAACTATTTATTTTGAACCAAAAATTAATAATTATTTTAATTTTATTTTTTCATCATTTTATTTATATATTTATAATATTTATTTATTTTTTTTTTTTTTTTATTAATATTTAATAATATTTTTCAAATTAAAATAATTATTAATTTAAGAAAATTTTTTATTTAAAAATAATGTTATTAAGTGCTTTAATTACACCACCAGATGTATTAAATTTTTTATTAATTTATTTATATTTATTTTTATTTTTGAAATATTTATTTATATATTAATATATTTAAAAAAATATAGTTTAAATTAAACTATTTTATTTATAAATTTTAATTTTTTTTTATTTAAATTAATTTTTTCATTTAAATTATTTTTGTTTCTTTAAAAATTTTAAAATTTAATTGATAATTTTTTAAATACTTAATAGATGTTATTTTTAAAGAAGATCCATTTGTTAAAATAATTTTATTTTTATAGGTAAAAAATTTTTTATTTTTATTCATATATTTATTATAATTTTTGGCTAGATAACATAATGGTAATGTAAAGGACTGCAAATCCTTTAATGACGGTTCGAATCCGTCTCTAGCTTTAAAAGGATAGAGTGGGATTCGAACCCACGGTATTTTTACATACTTCAGTTTTCAAGACTGACACCTTAAACCACTCGATCACCTATCCATTTAATAATTAACGTCTTTTTTGTTTTTTTAATCTACAACCGTTAAATGGTTTTTTTGTTTATCTAAAAGATATTTTACTTTAAATTTTTTTTGTTTTAAATTTTTTAAAACATTATATCTACCTAAACCTGTACCATGTAAATAAACTTTTAATTTTTTTATTTTTTTTAATTGAAGATATTTATTAATTTTATAAACAATTAATTGAACATTATATGGAGTATTTTTTTTAAATCTTGTTTTTTTTAATGATTTTGTAGACCATTGTTTTAATAGATTACCCGTATTATTAGTTAAACTAATAATAGTATTTTTTAAACTTGCAGTGATATGTAAATTAGTTAAAATTAAAGGATTTTTTTGTTTTAAATTTTTTCTTATCTTATATTTATTTTAAAATTATATTTAAATTTATTTTTATTCATAGAATAATAATTTTATTTTTTCTTATTTTTTTTTAGTACCTTAAAAGGACGTTTATTACGTGAAATACGTTTTTGAATAAAAATTTTTTTTAATTTTTTAGACGTTTTAGCATTTGTATGTGTACGTTGTCCTCTAACGGGTAATCCTTGACTTTGTCTAATTCCACGATTACTTTTATTTCCACTAATTCATTTAATCTTTCAGTTTTCGATTTTTTTAAAAGTTGTTCAATTTTTAAATTTTTATTAATATAATTTATAAGTCGGTTTACGTGGTTGTTTTTAAGTTTATTAAGGGTGATTTGAGGATTAATTCCTATATTTTTACAAATTTTCTTAGATTGAAATTCATTAATACCGTATAAAATGGTTAATGAATATAAAATACTTTTTGAATCTGAAATTGTTTTATAAAAATATATAACATAATAGATTTTATCTATATACCATATAAAATGATAGAAAAAAAATAATCCCATAACCACACCCTCACAACGTCAAACATTTTTATTAAAAAAAATAATTTAACTAAAATTTTTAAAATTAAATCTTTAACAAAAGGCTTTCAACGTGCTAATGGTAAAAATAATCAAGGTAAAATAACTGTAAGACATCGCGGTGGTGGACATAAACGTTTATATAGAATAATTAATTTTAATAGATCTAAAGATATTGAAGGTTATGTTATTAAAATTTTATATGATCCTAATCGTTCTGCAAATATTGCTTATATAAAAAATGATTCTCAATCTTATTTAATTTTAGCACCTGAAGGTTTAAAAATTAATCAATATATAAAAAGTTCATCTAATGCTGAATTAAAAGTAGGTAATGCTTTACCTTTACAAAATATTCCAATTGGTAGTTTAATTCATAATATTAGTTTATATCCTAAATCAAGAGGAAAATTAATAAGAAGTGCTGGTACTTCTGCACAATTAATTCAAAAAATTAATAATAAATATGCCAGAATTCGTTTAAATTCAGGTGAATTAAAATTAATATTATTAACTTGTTATGCTACATTAGGTATAGTATCTAATATTAATCATAAAAAAATTAAATTAGGGAAAGCTGGACGTTCACGTTGGTTAAATAAACGACCTTCAGTACGTGGAGTAGCTAAAAATCCAGTTGATCATCCACATGGTGGTGGTGAAGGTAAAACAAGTGGTGGAAGACCTTCAGTAACACCTCAAGGTAAAATAACTAAAGGAAAACCTACACGTAAAAAAAATAAAAAAAAATTAATTATTCAATAAATTATGTCTAGAAGTAAATATAAAGGTCCTTTTTTTAAAGTTAATTTATTAAAAAAAAAAAAATGGATGAAAATAACTAATAAAATTTAATAATATTACCCGAATATAGTAATCATTCTGTAAGTGTTTATAATGGTAAAATTTTTATTAATTTAGAAATAAATGATAAAATGATTGGCTTTAAATTTGGTGAATTTATTAATACACGAAAAAAACATATATATAAAAAAAAAAAATAAATTATGGGTCAGAAGATAATACCAATTAGTTTAAGATTAAATAAAAAAAAAATTGGAATTCAAAATGGATTGTTAATAATAATAAATATTCGGATTTATTACATTTTGATTTAGAAATTAAAAAATATTTTGAAAATATTTTTAATTATAAAAATCTTAAATTAATTAATATAAATGTAGTAAAAACATCAAATAATATTAATGTATATGTTTATATACAAAAAAATGCAAAAAATATTATAAATTATCTTATAATAAAATTATTAAGCATTTAAATTTATATTATCCAAATAATAATATTAAATTATTTATTAAAAATGTTCAATTTTTTGAATTTATTAAATTACGAAAAAATTTAAAAAAATTTTTGATAAAATAAAAAAATAATAGAATTAATAAAAATGTTAAAAAAATGATTTATAATTTTAGTTATGCTTTTTATACTAAAAATATTAATATTATAACATTTTATATTAAACAAACATTAGAAAGAAAAAAAACACATAAAAAATTTATAAATAATATTGATAATATGCTTCAAGAATTTTTTAAAATGTTTTCTAATTTTGTTGGATATCGTTTACAATTTAAAGGTCGTTTAAATAAATCAAAACGTAAAAAAAAAATGGTTTTTCAAAAAGGAAAAATACCATTAAATACTTTAGAGTATGATATTAAATATCATTTTAATGAATTTAAAACACCATCAGGTATTTGTAGTATTAAATTATGGATTTTTTTTAAACCTTTAAAAATAACATTAAATTCTAAATTTAAAAAAAAAATCAAATTAATTAAAAATATTAAAAAATTTAAATTATGTTATTTCCAAAAAAAACTAAATATAAAAAAACAATTTAAAGGTAAACTTGTAGGAAAAACCAAAAGGTAATAATATTATTTATGGTAAATATGCAATTAAAGTTCTAGAAGAAACTCGTTTAACTTCAAGACAAATAGAAGCAACTCGTCGAATAATTATTAGAAAAATGAAAAGATTAGGCTTTTTATGGATTAGAGTTTTTCCTGATATACCTGTAACTGCTAAACCTACAGAAAATCGTATGGGTAAAGGTAAAGGAGCTGTTTCATTTTGGGTGGCAAAAGTTAAAAAAGGTCAAATTTTATATGAAATTAGTGGTATATATCGTTAGAAAATGCAAAAAAAGTTCTAAAAGCAGGTTCAAATAAATTACCTGTAAAAACAAAATTTATTTATAAATAATAAGGCTTATAGTTTAATTGTTAGAGCATACCGCTCATAACGGTGTAGTTGTAGGTTCAAGTCCTACTAGGCCTAATTAAAAAATTTTATTTTAAATGAAAAAATTAAAAAAACAAAAAATTAATAATTTACTAAATTATCAACAATTTTTAAAAATAATTATTTAAAAAAAAATAAATTAAATTAAAAAATATTTTATTTAAAAATCAAATTTTATATAATAATTTAAATTTAGAATCATATGTAATTGAATTTAATAATTATGAAAATATTTATTTACCTTTTACTTTAATAAAAATAGATGAAATATCAACAATTTCTATGAAATATGAAAATGTTATATTATTTAATTATGATTTAACTTATAATATTTTATATCAATTTAATAAAATAATGTTTCAACATATTTTAAAAAAAAATAATAATGCAATTAAAGGACGTTTATTAGGTGGAAATTGGAATAATAAAAAAATTTTTATTTCTATTTTAGGTTTTATTTTTTCTATGAAACCTATTAATTTAAATAATGCTTTAAATTATAAAAAAAAATTTATTTTAATAAATATAATAAAAAAGGATTTTATAAAAAAAAAATTAATACTACTCGATTAATTAATTGTTATAAATTAAAATATCTAAATTTAAAATTAATAATATTAATAATTTAAATTTATTTCGAAAATCAAAAAAAGAATTTTCAAGACTTTCATATATTCAAACTATTATTCAAAATCAAAAAATACAAAATAATAGTTTAAAAAAATAAAATAAAAAAAAGTATTCTTTCAAGAAAAATATATGTTGAAGAAATAAAATTTTTAAATAAAATTATGCCACAATTCGATCAATTTTCATTTTTTAATCAAGTTTCATGGTTTTTATTCTTTTTTTTTAATTTTTATTTTTTTGTTACTTATTTTTTTTTACCTAAAATTTGTTATAATTTAAAATTTAGAAAAAAAAAATAATTTTTGATAATAAAAAAAAAATCAAATTAATTTTGAAAAAAAATAATATTATTTTTTTTTAATAATTCTTATAAAACATTTTGTTCTAATTTTGAATTATTTATTACCAAAAAACTATCAATTTATAAAAAAAATCAAGAAATTAAAATACAAGAAACTCCAATTTTTAATACTTTATTAAAACAAAAAATTAATATTTTTTTAAATCAAAAATTTTTATTATTTAAGAAGATTTTTATAACAATTAATTAAATTAATTATTATATAATTTTAATAAGTGTATAGCTCAGTTGGTAGAGCACCGGACTTTTAATCCGATGGTCTTGGGTTCAAGTCCCAATACACTTATTATTATTGGGGATATATTTCAACTGGTAGAAAGTATGTTTTGCAAATATAAGGTTATCGGTTCGAATCCGATTATCTCCACATTTATTTTTAGTATATATATTTTATGCAAAAAAAAATTAAAAAAAATATTAAACAACGTTATTTATTTAAAAATATTGAAAAAAATAGATTAACTTTAAAAATTCTTTCAAAAAATTTAAATATTGAAAAAAATTTAAGATGGAAATTACAACAAAAATGGTTTTTTTTTCATCAAAATTCATCAATTACTAGAATTAAAAATTTATGTGTTTTAACTGGACGTTCTAAAAGTATTTATCGTTTATTTAAAATTTCTAGAATTCAATTACGTAAATTAGCATCAAAAGGATTTTTACCTGGTGTTTCAAAATATAGTTGGTAAATTTTATTATGATTATAACAGATACTCTTTCAAATTTATTTTCAAAAATAAAAAACGGATACTTAGCAAAAAAATCAAAAATAGTACAGCAAAAATCAAAACAAAGTATAAATATTTTAAATATTTTAGTTAAAGAAGGTTTTATAAAAAGTTATAAAATAAATTCAAAAAATCAATTAGATATTTATTAAAATATAAAAAAATAAAGCAGTTATTATGGAAATAAAACGTTTATCAAAACCGGGAAAACGTTTATATATAACTAATAAAGATTTATATAAAAAAAAAAGGGGATTTTATATTATTTCAACATCTATTGGTATTTTAACTGATTTACAAGCTAAAAAATTAAATGTTGGTGGTGAATTAATTTGTAAAATTTTTTAACATTAAAAATTATGATTAAAATATTAAAAAAAAATATTAAATTAAAAAATAAAAATTTTTTTAAAAGTTCTTTAGGAAATATTCAACTTTTTTTTATTGATAAAACTTTTATTATACCAACAATATAAAAATTTCTAATAAAGATAAAACAATTTTTTTTGAAACATCTTTAGGTGTATTATCTTTAGATTTTATTAATAATATTAATTTTTTCATTAAAAAAAATAAATTATTATTAAATATTAATATAAATAAAAATAAAAAAAGTATTTTAAATTTATATAATAAATTAATTAAAATAAAAATTAAAGGTGTTTTACAAGGTTTAAAATTAGTTTACTTTTAAAAGGTATTGGTTTTAAAGCTTTTATTGAAAATAATAATTTAATTTTAAAATTAGGATTTAGTCATAATATTATAATACCAATTCCTTCAAATATTGAAATTATTAATCAAACAAATATTTTAATTTTTAGTAGTATAGATTATATTTTTTTAAATCAATTTGTATATTATATTAAAAATCATAAAAAACCAGAACCTTATAAAGGAAAAGGTTTATTATTAAAAAATGAAAAAATTTTACAAAAAGAAGGAAAAAAAGTAAAAAATAATTAAATATGATACAAAAAAAAAAAAATAATAATAATAATATTTTATTAAATTTATTATTTAAATCTAAAATATGTATGGAGAATCTTTAACTTATACAAATAAAGAATTATTACCTTTTATATATGGTAGTAGACATGATTATACTATAATTAATTTAAAAGATGTTTCATTTTTTTTAAAACGTATTTTTAAATTAATTAAAAATATGATACAAAAAAATGAAAAAATCTTAATAATAGGTAATGCAGATGAAATTCGATTTTTATTAACTACTTCTTTTGTAAAAAAAATTTAAATATTATTTTCTTTAATAAGGAATGGATTAATGGATTAATTACTAATAAAATTATGGATACACCTTTTAATAAAGTAATTAATTATTTATTTAAAGAAAATGAAATAAAATTAATTTTAATAATTCAAAGTTCAATAAAAGATACTTTTTTAAATCAAGAACTTTCTATTTTAAAAGTTCCAACTATTTCATTAATAAATACAAGTCAAACAATAAAAAATATAGATTATCCAATAGTAACAAATTCTAGAAATATTCAATCAATATATACTTTAATGTATTTATTACGTAAAATATTTTAATAAATAATATGAATAAATTAAAACCAAGAAATAAAATATGTTTTCAAAATAATAGAAACATTCATAAAAATTTAAACTTATTAAAATTAAAATCAAAAAAATGGAATTTATTTAAAAAAAAATTAAGATATCGAAAAGAAATAAAACCTGAAAAACGGAAAAAATTCTTTCAAAAAAGATTATTTGAAAAACAACAATTTCGAAATTTTTATGGATGTATACATGAATATCAATTAAAAAATTTATTTCAAAAATTATCAAAAAAAAGAAATAAAATAAATATATTTAAAAAATTTGTTATTTTATTAGAAAGTCGTTTGGATATTAATCTTGTAAGATTAAAACTAGTAAAAACAATTTTTAAAGCAAAACAATTAATTAATCATAAAAAAATTAAAGTTAATAATAAAATTATAAATAAACCTAATTTTTTATTACAAAAAGGTGATATTATTCATATTATTAAATAGTTATAAATATGCAAAAGAATAAAAAAAATTATCAAAAAATAAAAAATTTAATAAACAATATTTTAATCGAAAAAATAATAAATATCCATATTTTAATAAAAAAATAAAAATAATATTTATTATCTTTTAGGTGAAAAAAAACCATCAAAACCATTAACAACTGCATATTTACATAGAAATAAAAAAATCAAAACAGGTATTTTTTTTAAAAAACCTACATTTAAAACTATTTTATATCCTTTCTATTTAAATTTAAAATTAGTTAATGAATATTTAAAAAAAAATAAAAATTTAAACCATTTAAATGGTTTAAGTATTAATAATAAAAGCATTAAGTGGATGCCTTGGCATTAATTTAATTTTTAGGACGTAAAAAATGCGAAAAGCTATATCAAATAATACTTTATTTTAAAATATAGATTTCCTAAAGAAAACTTTTTCTTTGTGAAAATTTAAAAAACAGTGAATTGAAATATCTAAGTAACTGTTAAAAAAATCAAACGAGATTCCGTTAGTAATGACGAATGAAAATGGAAATTAGGTTAATAAAAATAAAAAAAATTATTTGAAAAATTTTGAAAAATTTACTTAAAAAGGTGAAAGTCCTGTAGAATAATTATTATTTTTATAATAGTAAAAAGAGGTATGTGTAATCTTTTTTGAATATGGGGAACCACCCTCAAAACCTTTTAAGAATTAATGATCGATAGTGAACAAGTACTGTAAAGGAAAGGTGAAAAAGAACTTTTGAGTTTGAAATAATTCTGAAACTTAATGTTAATAATCAATTGGAACTTTTTTAAAAAGTGACAGTGTACCTTTTGCATAATGGGCCAGCAAGTTTATTTTTATAGCAAGCTTAATTTAATAAAGTAGGCGTAGATAAATCAAGTTTTAAAAAGCTTTTTAGTTATATAAATAAGACCCGAAATTGAGTGATCTAACCATGAACAGATTGAAAAATAGGTAAAACTATTTGGAGGATCGAACTCACATATGTGGCAAAATATGGAGATGATTTGTGGTTAGGAGTGAAAGGCTAATCAAACTCAGAGATAGCTGGTTTTCCGCGAAATCTATTGAAGTAGAGCATTTAAAATCTTTTTTGGGGTAGAGCACTCATTGAGCTAGGGGGCGTAAAAACTTACTAAATTCTTGGAAACTCCGAATACAAAAAAACGTAATTTAAATAGACAGACATTAGGCGCTAAGGTCTTTTGTCAAGAGGGAAACAGCCCAGATTGATCGCTAAGGTCTCTAAATAATATTCTAAGTGAAAAAGGAAGTGAAAAAATAATTACAACCAGTAGGTAGGCTTGGAAGCAGCCATCCTTTAAAGAAAGCGTAATAGCTCATTGGTCTAGTTTTTTTGCGCCTAAAATGTATCGAGACTTAAGAAATTTACCGAAGCGGCAAGTTTTATTATAAGATAAAACGGTAGCGGAACATTCTGTATGTTAATAAAGATATATTGTGAAATATATTGAAGATATCAGAAAAGAAAATGCTGGCATTAGTAACAAAAAATAACAACTATAAATTGTTATCACCGTAAATCCAAGGGTTTCTATGTTAAGATGTATTGCATAGAGTGAAACGGCCCCTAAGAAAGATTTGACGAAAGCAAATTTTGATGGGATAATTTTTAAATTAAATTTTTTAAAAAAGTGACAAAAATTTTTTATTTTCAGGAAATAGCTTTTTTAATTGAAAACCGTACCCTAAACCGACACAGGTGGATAGGTCGAGTAGACTAAGGTGAATGAGAGAACTATATTGAAGGAACTCGGCAAAATGACTTTGTAACTTCGGGATAAAAGTACCTAATTATAAAAATAATTAGGTGTCACAAAATAGGGGGTTGCGACTGTTTAATAAAAACTTAGGACTCTGCTAAATGGTAACATGATGTATAGGGTCTGACACCTGCCCGGTGCTGGAAGATTAAAAGGAAATGTTTACGCATTAAATGGAAGTCCCAGTAAACGGCGGCCGTAACTCTGACGGTCCTAAGGTAGCGAAATTCCTTGTCGGGTAAGTTCCGACCTGCATGAATGGTGTAACGACATCCCCGCTGTCTCCAATATAGACTCAGTGAATTTGAATTATCCGTGAAGATGCGGATTCTCTATAGTTAGACGGAAAGACCCCGTGAACCTTTACTACATCTTTATATTGTTATTTATCTAATATGTGTAGCATAAGTGGTAATCGTTTAAACCTTTACGCTAGTAAATTGTTTAGATATCCTTGAAATACCACTCTTATTAAAATAAATAACTAATATTTTTAAAATAGACATTGTATGGTTGGTAGTTTGACTGGGGCGGTCACCTCCTAAAGAGTAACGGAGGTGTACAAAGGTAAGCTCAAATTGGGTAATATTATCAATTGTAGAGCATAATGGTAAAAGCTTGCTTGACTGTAAGATAGACATATCAAACAGGGACGAAAGTCGGTCATAGTGATCCGATAATTCTTTGTGGAAAGATTATCGCTCAACGGATAAAAGGTACTCCGGGGATAACAGGCTGATGACTCCTAAGAGCTCCTATCGACGGAGTCGTTTGGCACCTCGATGTCGACTCATCACATCCTGGAGCTGAAGAAGGTTCCAAGGGTTCGGCTGTTCGCCGATTAAAGTGGTACGTGAGTTGGGTTTAGAACGTCGTGAGACAGTTTGGTTCCTATCTTCTATAGATATTTTGAAAAATGAAAGAATCTAACTCTAGTACGAGAGGACCGAGAAGGGTAAATCTCTGGTGTATCGGTTGTTTTAAGGCATCGCCGAGTAGCTAAATTTATTTTGGATAATTACTGAAAGCATCTAAGTAAGAAACCATTCTTAAAAATTTTTCATTTGAAAACTGTAAAAGATGATTACATTAATAGGTTTTAAGTGTAAGTATTGTAAAATATTTAGCTTAAAAATACTAAAAGTTTAAAAATTTAAAATATAATTATTTCTTTGTAGCTCAATGGTAGAGCAAATGGCTGTTAACCATTAGGTTGTAGGTTCAAATCCTATCAAAGAAGTTTTATATTTTAGGTCGAATAGCCAAGTCAGGTTTAAGGCAGTAGTTTGCTAAACTATCAGTTAATTTATTAACTCGTGGGTTCAAATCCCACTTCGACTTATTTTATTAATAGGATGATGTAGTTTAACGGTAGAGCGTGGGAATCATAATCCTAATGTTGTAGGTTCAAATCCTACCATCATTATTATTTAAATATCAATATTATTTTTAAACGGAAGGTAGCATAGTCTGGCTAATGCATCTGTTTTGGGAACAGAAGACCAAAGGTTCAAATCCTTTTCTTCCGAAAATTGATAATAAGATGAGATAGAGTAATAGGTTAACTTATCAGGCTCATAATCTGAAGATGTAGGTTCAAGTCCTACTCTCATCATTTTTATTATAATCTTAATTTATGATTCAAATTCAAACAAAGTAAAAATAAATGATAATAGTGGTATTAAAATAGGCCAATGTTTAAAAATTTATAAAAAAAAGTTGGAAAAATTGGTGATACCATTTTAATTTCTGCAAAAAAATTACGTTTAAATCAAAAAAAAAAATAAAAATAATTAAAGGCGATTTTTTTAAAGCTTTAATTATTCATACAACATATCAAAAAAAGAGTACTATAGGTAATATGATTAAATTTGATAAAAATTGTATAATTATTTTAAATAATCAAAATAAACCCTTAGGTACACGTATATTTGGTCCAATTACATCTGAATTTCGAAAACAAAAAAATTTTAAAATATTATCATTAGCTTCAAATATTTTATAAAAATCTATGGAAAAAAATTTACAAAATCATTATCAAAATGTTACTATATACGATCTTTTAACAAAATTAAATTTTAAAAATCTATTTGAAATTACTAAAATAACTAAAATTTGTTTAAATATTGGTTTTAAAAATGCAAATATTGAAAAAAAAAAATTAATTAATATAATTTACTTTTAAAATTAATAACAAATCAAAAACCTTTAATAACAAATCAAAAAAAATAATATTTTTTAAAAATAAAAAAAACTCAATTATAGGTTGTAAAATAACTTTACGAAAAAAAAATATTTTTAATTTTTTAGAAAAAAATTTTTATTTTATATTTACCAAATTCAACTAAAATAAATTTTAATTTTAAAAATAAAAACATTTTAAATTTTCAAATTCAAAATGTTTTACATTTTTTTGAATTAAAAACTGAATTTTTAAATTTAAAGATATACCTCCAATTGATGTATCTATTCATACAAATTCTAAAAATAATAATGAATTATTTTATTATTAAATTCACTTTTTTAATAAAAAATAATTTATTAGCAAAAATAGCTCAATGGTAGAGTATAACCTTGCCAAGGTTAATGTTGAGGGTTCGAATCCCTTTTTTGCTTATTTTTTTATTTAATTTTACAAATGTACCCAAAGGCAGTATTTGGTATTTCCATTCATTAATTTAATAGGGAATAATAATAGAATTGACATTTATTTGTGATTATAGATTAATGGTAAATCCTTTATCTTCCAAGTAAATATTGTGGGTTCGAGTCCCACTAATCACATTTTAATTAAATAAAAATAAAGGAGAAATGGCTGAGTGGTTAAAAGCGGCAGACTGTAAATTTGTTGAAGTAATTTCTACGTAGGTTCAAATCCTACTTTCTCCAACTTAATTTTATTAATAAAATCTTAAAATTCAGAATATATTATTATAATATTAATAATTTTTTAATATTTTTTAAAAAATCTATTAATTTGTTAATACTTTTTTCAAATAAAATGATTAACTGAATAAATATATGGGGTATTTTTATCTTTTTGATTTAAATCTTCTAATATTTAATTAAATTATTAATATTAATTGGTGTTAATTTATATTTTTTAATATTTGATGTACTATATTTTTATCTATGGTTGATGATGTAGGATCTATATCTTTAATATTTGATGTATGTTTCCCAACCTTTAACCGTACAATTATTTGAAATTTCTACAGATATTTTATATAATTCTTCTATATTATATTTAATGATTAACATATTATATTTTTGATTTAATTAAATATTATTAACGATCAATTTCACCAAATACAACATCTAGTGTACCTATAATTGTAACTACATCAGCAATCATATGATTTTTTGCAATAAAATCTAATGCTTGTAAATGTAAAAAACCTGGTGATTTAATTTTACATCTATAAGGTTTATTTGTTCCATCAGATACTAAATAAACACCATATTCTCCTTTAGGTGCTTCAATAACAGTATAAGTTTCTCCACTATTAACGCTAATATTTTCAGAATAATATTTAAAATGATGAATTAATGATTCCATAGAATTTTAATTGAATTCTATTAGGATTTGTAATTTTCTTATCATCTAATTTTATAGGACCATTTGGAATTTTATTAAGTACTTGTAAAATAATTCTAATAGATTGTCTCATTTCTTCAATTCGAATTAAATAACGATCATAACAATCTCCATTTGTACCAACAGGTATATCAAATTCTAATTGATCATAAATTTCATAAGGTTGTGTTTTACGTAAATCCCATGAAATACCTGATCCACGTAACATAACACCACTAAATCCTAAATTCAAAGCATCTTTAGCAGAAACTACTCCTATATCAACTAATCTTTGTTTCCAAATTCTATTATTAGTTAACATTTCTTCAATTTCATCTAATCTAGTATTAAATTGTTCACAAAAGATATATATATCATTTAATAATCCTTTAGGTAAATCTTGATTAACACCTCCAGGTCTAAAATAAGCAGCATGCATACGTGCACCAGAAACTCTTTCATAAAATTCCATCAATTTTTCACGTTCTTCAAATCCCCAAAAATATGGTGTCATAGCTCCTACATCTAAAGCATGACAACAAACAGCTAATAAATGATTTAATATACGAGTTATTTCAGAAAATAAAACTCTTATATATTGTGCTCGTAATGGTATGTCACAATTTAATAATTTTTCAATTGCTAAAACATAAGCATGTTCTTGACACATCATTGAAACGTAATCTAATCTATCAAAATAAGGTAAAGCTTGTAAATAATTTTTATATTCTATTAATTTCTCAGTACCTCTATGTAATAAACCTATATGTGAATCAGCTTTTTGAACTACTTCTCCATTTAATTCTAAAATTAAACGTAAAACACCATGAGCTGCGGGATGTTGAGGTCCAAAATTAATAGAAAAATTTTTTATTTTTTTTAATGACATTTTTTTTTTCTTTTTTTAATTAAAAAAAAATATTTATAAATTAATTTTTTTATGAATATATAGCATATATAGTAAGTAAATATTTTAAGAATATTTATTTCTTTTTTCATTATGATTTTTCAGGAAATATTCAATAATAATTTTGAAATTATTATTCCCGAATTTTTTTTAACAACTATTTTATTAATTTTATTATTATTTGGAGTTTTTTATAAAAAAAATCAAAATACTCAAAAAATTTTGATTATTAAAAATATTACTACTATAATAATATATTTATTATTAATTCTTTTAATTTTAACATTAAATATAACAAATATTTCTAATAATATATTAAATGGTGTATTAATTATAAATAATTTTACACAATTTATTAAAATAATTTTAATTTTATCCACAATTGTCTGTTTTTTAATACAACAAAAATATTTAATACAACAAAAAATAAATTCATATGAAATTAATATATTAATGTTAATATCATTATTAGGTTTAATGTTATTAGTATCTTCAAATCATTTTATTACTTTATATTTAGCAATAGAATTACAAAGTTTAAGTTTTTATATTTTAACTTCAACTCAAAAAAAATCAATTTTATCAATTGAAGCTGGTTTAAAATATTTTATTTTAGGATCAATTGCTTCAGGTTTTATTTTATTTGGATCTTCTATTATTTATGCTATTACAGGTTCATTAAATTTTAATAATATTTTTTTAATATTATCAAATATTAATTTTTTAGATAACATTAATATCTTAATAAGTTTATCTTATGGATTAATATTTATTTTAGTTGGTATATTATTTAAAATAGGTGCTTCACCTTTCCATTTTTGGTTACCTGATGTATATGAAGGTGCTCCTAATAATATTTCAAGTTTTTTTGCTATTGTACCAAAAATTGCTTTTATCGGGATTTTAATTCGTTTATTTTTTGAAATTTTTTTTAATATTTCATATTTTTTTGAAATTTTTTTTTATATTATAGCATTTTTATCAATGTTAATTGGTGCATTATCATCATTACAACAAAAAAAAATTAAAAGATTATTAGCTTATAGTTCAATAAGTCATGTAGGTTTTATTTTAATAGGATTTACTTCTAATATGTTAAATAATATTCCATTTATTTTATTATATGTTATTATCTATATTATAACAAGTATTAATTTATGGACTTCTTATTTATCTTTAAATATTAATCATAAACCTATTAAATATTTAACAGATTTATCAAATATATATACTATTAATAAATTAATTGCTGTTATTATTATATTAAATATTTTTTCATTAGCAGGTATACCACCTTTAGCTGGATTTTTTTCAAAATTATTTATTTTTTTTTCAGCTATTAAAAATAATTATTTTAGTTTAGTTTTTTTTGGTATTATTATAAGTGTCTTAAGTTCTTTTTATTATTTAAAAATAATAAAAATTATTTATTTTGAAAAAATATTAAGAAAAATGTATATTTCACAAATAACAAAAATACAAAGTATAATATTATTAATTAATACTCAATTTATTATATTTTTATTTGTTTTCCCTAATATTATATTAGTAAATTTAAATAAAATTTATTTATATTTATTAATATAATATTTAGTCTGGATAGCTCAGTTGGTTAGAGTAAAAGACTGAAAATCTTTGTGTCGGTGGTTCAAGTCCACCTCCAGACATTTTTTATTATTAAAAATATGTATCTTTTAAGAATAACTTTTAAATCCTTTCAAAAAATTAATCAACTTAAACAAAATTTATTAAAATTAAAAAAATTTAATAAATTAAAAAATATTCAAATACATGGAATATTTCAAATAAAAAATAAAAATAAAATTTTTACAATATTAAAATCACCACATGTAAATAAAAAATCACGTGAACATTTTATTTATAAAAATTATACACCAAAAATAGATATAAAATTTAAAAATATTTTTCAATTATTAAATTTTATAATTTTAATTAAAAAACTTTTATCAGAAAATTCATTAATGAATATTAAAATTATAAAAAAAAATTAAAGTTATGCTTATAGCTTAATTGGATAAAGCGTTAGATTGCGGATCTATAAAATGAAAGTTCGAGTCTTTCTAAGCATATATTTTATTTATTTTGAAGTATAGCCAAGTGGTAAGGCCTCCGTTTTTGGTACGGAAAATCAAAGGTTCGAATCCTTTTACTTCAAAAGGGCCTATAACTCAGTTGGTTAGAGTATACGCCTGATAAGTGTAAAGTCAGTAGTTCAAATCTACTTAGGCCCATAGAATAATTAGCTCAATTGGTAGAGTATTTCGTTTACACCGAAAATGTTAGCGGTTCGAGTCCGTTATTATTCAATAATAATAATAAAATAATATGTCAACAATTAATCAGTTATTTTTAAAAAAACAAAAACGTTTAGAAAAAAAAAAGAGAAATAAAAGTCCAGCTTTAAAACAATGTCCACAACGTAAAGGTATTTGTTTAAAAGTTTATAATACTACTCCTAAAAAACCAAATTCTGCTATGCGTAAAGTAGCAAAAGTTCACTTATCAAGTAGATATACAATAATTACTTATATACCTGGTATTGGACATACTTTACAAGAACATTCAATAGTATTAATTAGAGGTGGTAGAGTAAAAGATTTACCAGGAGTAAAATATCATGTAATTCGAGGTAAATATGATTTATTAGGAATTTATTCTAGAAAAACATCAAGATCAAAATATGGAACTAAAATACGAAGAGTATAAAATAAAAAAATTATTTATAAATATGTTATTAAAAAAAGGTAAAAAAACTTGTTCTGAAAACATATTTAAAAATATTTTAATTAATTTAAAAAAAACTACAAAACAAAAACCTAATTTTATTTTATTTAAATCAATTGATAATTTATTACCTAAATTAAAAGCAATAAGTATTCCTAATAAAAAAGAAATAAAAAAAAAAAAAAAAAAGATCGATATTTTTTAATGCTTTTAAATGAAGATAAACAAATTAAAAAATCTGTATCTTGGTTACTTTTAAATGCAAATTTAAAAAATATAACAAGTGAAATTATTCAAACTTCAAAAAATAAAAGTAAAACAATTAATACAAAAAAACAATATTACAAAAATATTAAAAAATTAAAATTTAATCTAGTTTTTGATTAATTAGTTTTAAATTTTAAAAGTATATTTTATATTATTTATCATTAAATAATTAATTATTACATCTTATAAATTCTTATGGAAAATTATTATTATATTAATAAAAAAAATTTACAAATTGAAACTACAACTAATGATTCTAATATCGATAAATTACAAAATGATTTTAAATTCTTAAAAAAAATTACACAAAATACACAAAATACACAAAATCATCCTTATCATTTAGTAGATCCAAGTCCATGGCCTTTTGTAATTTCATTTGGACTTTTTTTTTTTACTTTTGGTACTGCTATGTATTTTCATGGTTATATTGGTAGTAGTTTATTAATATTAACTGGATTTTTAATTATTATTTTAACTATGTATACATGGTTTCGTGATATTGTTAGAGAAGCAGTATATGAAGGCCACCATACTAAACAGGTACAATTAGGTTTAAGAAACGGTATGCTTTTATTTATATTTAGTGAATTATTAGTTTTTGTAAGTTTTTTTTGGGCATTTTTTCATTCAGCTTTAGCACCAACTCCAGAAATAGGTTCATTATGGCCACCATTAGGTATTGAAACTGTTAATGCTTGGGGTATTCCATTATTAAATACAATAATTTTATTATCATCAGGTGCAACAATTACTTGGGCACATCACTCAATTGTTTTTGGAGATAGAAAAAATGCAATTTTAAGTTTAATTCTTACAATAGCTTTAGCAGTATTCTTTACTTTAATTCAATCATATGAATATGTTGAAAGCACTTTTTCAATATCAGATAGTATTTATGGTACTACATTTTTTTTATTAACTGGTTTACATGGTTTACATGTAATTATAGGTACAATCTTTATAATAGTAATGACTATTAGATTAATTAATCATCATTTTACAAAACAACACCATTTTGGTTTTGAAGCTGCAGCATGGTACTGGCATTTTGTTGATGTTGTTTGGTTATTTTTATTTGTAGCTGTTTACTGGTGGGGAGGTAATTAATTTATTAAAATAAATTAATTAAATTAGCAATTTTATGTTTAGTCCTTTAGAACAATTTGAAATTTTACCTATTTTTCAAATACCTTTTGTATTTACTAATGCTTCTTTAATTTTAGTAATAGGTTTAGTTTATTTATATATTTTTACATGTATTAAAACTAAATTTATTCCAACACGTTTTCAACAAATTTTTGAAATGATTTTTAATGTTACTATTGAATTAACTTATTCAAGTATAGGAAAAGCTGGTAAACATTTTGTTTCTTTAATTTTTGTTGTTTTTTTTTTTATTTTATTATGTAATTTAATTGGAATGGTTCCATATAGTTTTACTGTAACAAGTCATTTAATTATTACTTTTACTTTAGCATTAACTATTTATTTAGGTTTTAATATAATTGGAATAAAAAAACATAAATTAAATTTTTTAAATTTATTATTACCTAGTGGTGCAAGTATAGCATTAGTTCCTATTTTAGTACCTATTGAATTAGTTTCATATATTTTTCGTGTAATTAGTTTACCTGTTCGATTATTTGCAAATATGATGGCAGGACATACTTTATTAAAAGTAATTGCTGGTTTTGCGTGGACTATGTTAAATGTTAATAGTTTTATTTTTATAGCACATTTTATTCCTTTAATAATTATTGTATTATTAGTTGGTTTAGAAATTGCCGTAGCTTTAATTCAAGCTTATGTATTTACTATTTTAACATGTATGTATATAAATGATGCTTTAAATTTACACTAATCAATATTAAATTAAAATAAATTATTTTAAATAGGAAAAGTAGCTCAGTTGGTTAGAGTGGTAGCTTGTCACGCTATAGGTCGCGGGTTCGAGTCCCGTTTTTTCCGTTTAATTTAATTATATTAATTATTAACAAAAAATTATAAATATGTTATTAAATTATTCAAATATTTTTATATTTTTAATATTAAGTTTATTTTTATCAATTTTAATTTTCATTTTATCTTTTGGATTAATTAAACAAAAAGATGATTTAGAAAAGTTAACAGCTTATGAATGTGGATTTAATCCATATGATGATGCTAGAAAAGTTTTTGATGTAAAATTTTATTTAGTAGCCATTCTTTTTATTATTTTTGATTTAGAAGCTGTTTTTGTTTTTCCTTGGGTTTTAACTTTAAGTTCAAATTTTTCATGGGGATTTTGGACTATGATTGAATTTTTAGTTGAATTAGTTATAGGTTTTGTTTATATTTGGTGTAGTGATGCTTTAGAATGGTAAAATTATTTAAAAATATAAATAAAATTTATTGTTATTTATATTTTTAAGTTGATATATATAAATTTAAAAAATAAAATCAACTTAAAATTTTAAAATATATTTTATATTATTTAATATTTAGTATGTTAAATAATATAATAAATTTTTATCAAAAAAATTATTAATATCTTATATACAGTGTTATTTTAAAAAATTCTTTATATTAAATTTTTTATAAAAAATTTTGAATTCTTTAAGAAGAAATATTTTCAAAAAATTAATTGAAAATATTTTTTAAATATTTTATTCTATTATGTTATTATTAACGTTAATTTTTTTACCTTTTTTAGGTTCAGTAGCAGCTGGACTATTTGGTTTTTATATTGGACGTAAAGGTTCTATATTTATAACCACATTAACAACTTTTTTAAGTTGTCTTTTTTCATTAATTATTATATATAATTCAATTACTCATGAATATGAATATATTATTTATATTTCTAATTGGATAAGTAGTGGTTTATTTAATTGTAACTGGTGTTTTTTATTTGATAGTTTAACTATGATTATGTTAGTTGTTGTAACAAGTATTTCAACTTTAGTTCATTTATATTCTTCACAATATATGGCACATGATCCACATTTATCAAGATTTATGTCATATTTATCATTATTTACTTTTTTTATGATTATATTAGTTACTGGTGATAATTTTATGCAAATGTTTGTTGGATGGGAAGGTGTTGGTTTTTGTTCTTATTTATTAATTAATTTTTGGTTTACACGTTTACAAGCTAATAAAGCAGCTATTAAAGCAATGTTAGTAAATAGAATTAGTGATTTAATTTTATTATTAGGTGTATTAACTATTTTTTATAATATTAGAACTATTGAATATTTTAGTACATTTGCAGCTATTTCTATTGTTAAAGATTTTAAATTTATTTTTTTTAATTATATTTTAAGTATTATTGATGTAGCTTGTATTTTAATTTTCATAGGTGCTATGGGTAAATCTGCACAAATTTTTCTTCATTTATGGTTACCTGATGCTATGGAAGGTCCAACACCAGTTTCTGCTTTAATTCATGCAGCAACAATGGTAACAGCTGGTGTATATTTAACTACCCGTTGTTCACCTATGTTTGAATATTCAATGTTTTCTTTAAAAGTTATTACTGTTATAGGTGCTTCAACAGCATTTTTTGCAAGTACTGTTGGATTAGTTCAAAATGATTTTAAAAAAATAGTTGCCTATTCTACTTGTAGTCAATTAGGTTATATGTTTTTTGCCTGTGGATTATCGAATTATCCTTTAGCTATTTTTCATTTATCAAATCATGCTTATTTTAAAGCTTTATTATTTTTATGTTCAGGTGCAGTAATTCATGCAATGGGTGATGAACAAGATATTAGAAAAATGGGGGGTTTAAGACGTATATTACCTTTTACATATATAATGTTTTTAATTGGTTCATTATCTTTAATGGGTTTTCCTTTTTTAACTGGATTTTATTCTAAAGATTTAATATTAGAAGTAGCTTTTGCTAGTTTTAGTGAAACAGGTCATTTTGCATATTGGTTAGGTACTATTGGTGCTTTTTTTACTGCATTTTATTCTACTCGTTTATTATTTTTTGCTTTTTTAAGTGAAACTAATGCATATAAAAATATTATTAAGAATGCACATGATGTTCCATTAGAAATGGGTATTCCTTTAGGTTTATTAGCTTTTGGTAGTATTTTTATTGGTTATATTTCTAAAGATATGTTTGTTGGTTTAGGTTCAAATTTTTGGAATAATTCAATTTATATAAATCCATTAAATAATCAAATGATTGATGCTGAATTTTTACCAACATTTTTTAAATTATTACCTGTTATTTTAAGTTTTTGTGGTTTATTTAGTGCTTTTTATTTATATTTTTTTAAATTCAAATTTTTATATAATTTAAAAATTTCTGAATATGGTCTTTATTTTTATAATTTTTTAAATAGAAAATGGTATTTTGATAAAATTTATTATGAATTTATTAATCAATATATTTTAAAAATTGGTTATAATGTAACATATAAAATGATTGATAAAGGATTAATTGAAATGTGTGGTCCGTATGGTTTGACAACAATTTTTTCTTTTTTAAGTCAAAGAATAATTTTATTACAAACAGGTTATATTTATCATTATTCTTTATTAATGTTAATTAGTACTATTTTTTTAATAAATATTATTTTTTTTTCAATAATTTATTATTTTAATATTATTACTATTTTATTATTTTTATTTATTTTTTTATTAATTAAATAAAAATAATAAAATATATATCTTTTAAGATATAATTATAAAATTTATATATATATATTATGGATTTTGAAACAATTTTCTTTTATACTTTTTCAACTATAGCTTTAACTTCAGCTATATTTGTAATATATTCTACAAATACAATATATTCCGCATTTTTTTTAATATTAGTGTTTACTAATTCAACTGGATTATTATTAATTTCAGAAATTGAATTTTTATCAATAATGTTAATTATTATTTATGTAGGAGCTATTACTGTGTTATTTTTATTTGTTATTATGATGCTAGATGTTAATGTTTTAATTGATAAAAATAAAATTAATAATAATTTTGGTTATTTACCAATTATTTTTTTAATTAGTTTTATTTTTTTTTTAGAAACATTTGTTATGTTTAGTAAAGTTTTTACATCATATTATCATTTAATTAATAATTCTTTTTTTAATCAAGAAGTAAATACTTTATTTTTTTTTAAAGATAGTATGAAAGGTACTTTTGAAATATTTGTTGATGTAAAACCTTTTTTAAAAAATTTCATTAATCAATTAGATACAATTACAAATATTGAAACAATAGGTCAAATTTTATACAGTTATTATGCTTTTTTTTTTTTAGCAGCAGGTATTATATTATTAATAGCTTTAATAGGTGCTGTAACTTTAACTAAAAAAGAAAAAAAAAAAAATTTTAAACAAAATATTTATAAACAACTTTCAAGAAATTCATTAAAAGCTATTTTTAATGTACATTCAAAAAATAAAAATTAAATATAATTTTTTATAAAATTAAAACAACCTTAACTTAATTGGTAGAGTATTAGCCTTCTAAGCTTTAAAATCTTGGTTCGAGTCCAAGAGGTTGTATATAATTTTATAAAAATTGTATTTAATAGATATAAAAGACTTTTTTAATATAAAATTAATTTATTATTCCTATTATAAGGATAATAAATTAATTTTATAAATTGATATATCTCCATATAGCTTGAAGAAAACAATCATAATAGCTAATCCTATAGCAGATTCTGCTGCTGCTACTGTTAAAATTAATAATGAAAAAACTTGTCCTATTATATCATCAATTAAAACTGCAAAATATATAAAGTTTAAATTAATTGATAATAATAATAATTCAATAGACATTAAAATAATTATAATATTTTGTCTATTTAAAATTATACCAAATAATCCTAGACAAAATAAAAAAAAAGTAAAAATAAAATGATTTAAAATATTCATAATTAAATTAACCAATTAAAACTTATTAAAATACTTGCAGTATATAAAAACCAACTTAAAGTAAAAGGTAAAAATACTTTCCAACCTAAACGCATTAATTGATCATAACGATATCTAGGTAAAACAGCACGAGCTACTACAAATAAAACAACAAAAAAACATACTTTAATACTAAACCAAAAAGATCCAGGTAAAAAGTTAATAAATTTAATACTAAATGGAAAAGGAGCTAACCAACCACCTAAAAATAAAATAGTAGTTAAACTACTCATTAATAACATGTTTGCATATTCACCTAAAAAAAATAATGCAAAACCCATTGCAGAATATTCAACATTATATCCAGAAACTAATTCAGCTTCAGCTTCAGGTAAATCAAATGGATGTCTATTTGTTTCTGCTAAACATGATATAAAAAAAATTAAAAAAATAGGAAAAAGAGGAAAACAATACCAAACAGTTTTTTGTGCTAAAATAATAGAAATTAAGTTTAATGATTTAGCACAAACAATTACTGAAAGAATTGAAAATCCAATAGTTAATTCATATGAAATCATTTGTGCAGTTGATCTTAATGCTCCTAAAAATGAATATTTAGAATTACTTGACCAACCACCAATAATAATACCATAAACACCTAATGATGAGATTGCTAGTAAATATAAAATACCTATATTTAATTCAGTAAAAAACATACCAAATCCTAAAGGTATAACTGTCCAACTTAATAAACTTAAAAAAAAAGCTAAAATAGGAGCAAATATAAATAAAATTACGTCAGCGTTACTTGGTAAAACTGTTTCTTTTACAAATAATTTAAGACCATCAGCTAAAGGTTGTAATAATCCAAAAGTACCTACAACATTAGGTCCTCTTCTTCTTTGAATAGAAGCTAATACTTTACGTTCAACTAAAGTAAAATAAGCCACAGCAATTAATAAAGGTAATACTAAAATTAAGAATTTTAAAATTGTGTATATCATAATAATTTTGATTGATTTTTAATAATTTTATTAGAATTAATTAATATTTTTGAATATTGTTCTAATATATTTGTATAATAATTATTTTTAATTAATGAATCTAAAAAATTAACATTAATTTTTAAATGTTTTTTATTAAAATTAAAATTGTTTATAATTTTTATTTTTTTTTTTAATAAATAAGGTAAAATATCTTTAATTTTAAAATAAGAATCAAGTTTTGATTGATTTTTATTTAATAAAAATTTATAAATATTTCTATAAATTATAGAATCTTTACGTTGTTCTGTATTTAAATTTAAAATCTGTTCATTTTTTTGAATAAAACCTTCTAAATTTATATATATACCATTTTTTTCTAAAAAAGTTAATCCAGGTAAAATTAAATTTGAATTTTGGGCATCTTTAGTAAAATGATGTCCTTGATAAATAATAAAATCGTTTTTAGATATTTTTAATTTTTTTTGTAAATTTGTATTAAATAAATAATATAATTTTGATTTATTTATAGAATTTTGTGATTTTGAAAAAGTTACTTCAAAAAAATTAATTAAAGAAGTTTGTGAATTAAAAAAATTAATATTGTTTTTATTAAATGATAAATTTTTTAATTTTGATAATAAAAAAAAACCATTTTTTTGATTTAAAATATTTTCACCTATAATAATTAAAGGTTTCTTGGCTTTTTTTAAATCTTTACAAAAAAAATGTTTTCCTAATATAATATTCATTAATGTTTTAAAAGTTAATCCTAAATGTTTTACAGGATAAGTAAAATCAATTTTATTACCAATATAAGCTATTTTAAAATTTCCTTTTTTTAAACGATTAATTAAATGTATATTTAAAATAGAACCTTCTTTACGAATATCACTACCAATTACTAAACAAAGATCTGATTCTTCAATAGATTTTAAAGTATTATTAAATAAAAAATTTGAAGTTAAATCTGAATTAATTTTAATTTGTTGATTATTTAAGAATTTTTCATAATTTATATTTGAAATCCCTAATTTATTAAAATTTTTTTTTAATAAAAATAAAGATTCTAAATCTGTTAAATTACCAATAATACCTTGAATATTAGAACTATCAGTAGTTATAAATTTTTTATTAATTATATTTAAAGCATCTAACCAAGAAATTTTATGAAAATTATTTTCATTATCTTTTAATAATGGATATTTTAATCTTTGATATTTTAAACTATCAAAAAAATAACGAGTTTTATTTGATATCCATTCTTTATTAATATTAAAATTAGTTTTAGGCAAAATACGTACAATTTCATTATTGAAAATATCAATTTTTATATTTGAACCTATACTATCTAAAATATCAACACCTTCTTTTTTTTTTAATTCCCAAGAACGAGCTTTGAAAGTATACGGTTTTGAAGTTAAAGCACCTACAGGGCATAAATCAACTAAATTACCAGAAAATTCTGAATTAAAAATTTTTGGATAATAAAAATTAATTTCAGTTTTATTACCACGACCTGTTGTACCTAAATCATCAATTCCACAAATTTCATTTGCAAAACGTACACAACGAGTACAATGTATACAACGAGTCATAATAGTTTTAATAAAAGGACCACAATATTTATCTTCTACACCACGTTTTTTAAAAAAAAAACGACTACGATCTGAACCAAAAATCATAGTTTGATCTTGTAAATCACATTCAGATGCCTGATCACATATAGGACAATCTAATGGATGATTTATTAAAAGAAATTCTAATACACTTTCACGTGCTTTTTGTACTAAAGGTGTATTAGTAAATATTTTCATATTAGGCATTAAAGGCATAGCACATGAGGCTACGGGTTTAGGTGAATTTTCAATCTCAACTAAACACATTCGACAATTACCAGCAATTTGTAAATTTTCTTGAAAACAAAATTTAGGAATTTCTATTTTGAAATTATTACATGCTTGTAATACAGTTAAATTCTTATTAACTTTCAATTTTATATTGTTAATATATATATCAATCATTTATATGATAAAAATTTAAAAATATGAATTTATTTTCACTAAAAGGCTATATTTTTTTTTAAATATATTTAATATATGCTATTTATACTTAAAACCGTATTATTTATTATTTAAATAATTTTTTTAAATATAAAATATAGCTTTATAGAAATTATCAAAGAAGGGACTTGAACCCTTAATGCTTTAAAGCTTTACATCCTAAGTGTAACGTGTTTACCAATTTCACCACTTTGATAATAAATAAATACCTACTATTGGACTTGAACCAATAACCCTAAAATGGGAACAGATTTTAAATCTATCGTGTTTACCAATTTCACCAAGTAGGCTTAAATAAATATATGCAAAAAAATAAAATAATTACTTATTTACAATTACATTTATATGAATTAAAATATAATTTTTTTATAATTTTAATTACTTTTTTTTATCTTTTTATAATTTCATATTATTTTTCAGATCAATTAATATATTTATTAGTAAATAATTTACTTAATAAAAATATGTTAAAATATTTTATCTTTACAAATATTACTGAAATTTTTATTACTAATATTTTTATAGCAATTGTTATATCAACTTTTATAATTATTCAGTTAAGTATTTTATTAATTTGGTTTTTTTTATCAAAAGGTTTATATAAATTTGAAAATTTTATTTTTATAAAATTTTATATTATATTTATAATTTTTAATTTTTTTATAATAAATTTAATTTTTACAAATATTATTCCACATATTTGGAATTTTTTATTAAATTTAAATTTTTCAAATTTATATATTTTAACTATTTATTTTGAACCAAAAATTAATAATTATTTTAATTTTATTTTTTCATCATTTATTTATATATTTATAATATTTATTTATTTTTTTTTTTTTTTTTATTAATATTTAATAATATTTTTCAAATTAAAATAATTATTAATTTAAGAAAATTTTTTTATTTAAAAATAATGTTATTAAGTGCTTTAATTACACCACCAGATGTATTAAATTTTTTATTAATTTATTTTATATTTATTTTTATTTTTGAAATATTTATTTATATATTAATATATTTAAAAAAATATAGTTTAAATTAAACTATTTTATTTATAAATTTTAATTTATTTTTATTTAAATTAATTTTTTCATTTAAATTAATTTTTGTTTCTTTAAAAATTTTAAAATTTAATTGATAATTTTTTAAATACTTAATAGATGTTATTTTTAAAGAAGATCCATTTGTTAAAATAATTTTATTTTTATAGGTAAAAAATTTTTTATTTTTATTCATATATTTATTATAATTTTTGGCTAGATAACATAATGGTAATGTAAAGGACTGCAAATCCTTTAATGACGGTTCGAATCCGTCTCTAGCTTTAAAAGGATAGAGTGGGATTCGAACCCACGGTATTTTTACATACTTCAGTTTTCAAGACTGACACCTTAAACCACTCGATCACCTATCCATTTAATAATTAACGTCTTTTTTGTTTTTTTAATCTACAACCGTTAAATGGTTTTTTTGTTTTATCTAAAAGATATTTTACTTTAAATTTTTTTTGTTTTAAATTTTTTAAAACATTATATCTACCTAAACCTGTACCATGTAAATAAACTTTTAATTTTTTTATTTTTTTAATTGAAGATATTTATTAATTTTATAAACAATTAATTGAACATTATATGGAGTATTTTTTTTAAATCTTGTTTTTTTTAATGATTTTGTAGACCATTGTTTTAATAGATTACCCGTATTATTAGTTAAACTAATAATAGTATTTTTTAAACTTGCAGTGATATGTAAATTAGTTAAAATTAAAGGATTTTTTTGTTTTAAATTTTTTCTTATCTTATATTTATTTTTAAAATTATATTTAAATTTATTTTTATTCATAGAATAATAATTTTATTTTTTCTTATTTTTTTTTAGTACCTTAAAAGGACGTTTATTACGTGAAATACGTTTTTGAATAAAAATTTTTTTTAATTTTTTAGACGTTTTAGCATTTGTATGTGTACGTTGTCCTCTAACGGGTAATCCTTGACTTTGTCTAATTCCACGATTACTTTTAATTTCCACTAATTCATTTAATCTTTCAGTTTTCGATTTTTTTAAAAGTTGTTCAATTTTTAAATTTTTATTAATATAATTTATAAGTCGGTTTACGTGGTTGTTTTTAAGTTTATTAAGGGTGATTTGAGGATTAATTCCTATATTTTTACAAATTTTCTTAGATTGAAATTCATTAATACCGTATAAAATGGTTAATGAATATAAAATACTTTTTGAATCTGAAATTGTTTTATTAAAAATATATAACATAATAGATTTTATCTATATACCATATAAAATGATAGAAAAAAAAATAAATCCCATAACACCCTCACAACGTCAAACATTTTTATTAAAAAAAAATAATTTAACTAAAATTTTTAAAATTAAATCTTTAACAAAAGGCTTTCAACGTGCTAATGGTAAAAATAATCAAGGTAAAATAACTGTAAGACATCGCGGTGGTGGACATAAACGTTTATATAGAATAATTAATTTTAATAGATCTAAAGATATTGAAGGTTATGTTATTAAAATTTTATATGATCCTAATCGTTCTGCAAATATTGCTTATATAAAAAATGATTCTCAATCTTATTTAATTTTAGCACCTGAAGGTTTAAAAATTAATCAATATATAAAAAGTTCATCTAATGCTGAATTAAAAGTAGGTAATGCTTTACCTTTACAAAATATTCCAATTGGTAGTTTAATTCATAATATTAGTTTATATCCTAAATCAAGAGGAAAATTAATAAGAAGTGCTGGTACTTCTGCACAATTAATTCAAAAAATTAATAATAAATATGCCAGAATTCGTTTAAATTCAGGTGAATTAAAATTAATATTATTAACTTGTTATGCTACATTAGGTATAGTATCTAATATTAATCATAAAAAAATTAAATTAGGGAAAGCTGGACGTTCACGTTGGTTAAATAAACGACCTTCAGTACGTGGAGTAGCTAAAAATCCAGTTGATCATCCACATGGTGGTGGTGAAGGTAAAACAAGTGGTGGAAGACCTTCAGTAACACCTCAAGGTAAAATAACTAAAGGAAAACCTACACGTAAAAAAAATAAAAAAAATTAATTATTCAATAAATTATGTCTAGA
This sequence comes from Phytophthora palmivora, assembly GCA_008079305.1. Lineage (NCBI taxonomy): Eukaryota > Oomycota > Peronosporomycetes > Peronosporales > Peronosporaceae > Phytophthora > Phytophthora palmivora. The sequence continues at coordinate 30,021 of VOQZ01000945.1, forward strand.
AGTAAATATAAAGGTCCTTTTTTTAAAGTTAATTTATTAAAAAAAAAAAATGGATGAAAATAACTAATAAAAATTTAATAATATTACCCGAATATAGTAATCATTCTGTAAGTGTTTATAATGGTAAAATTTTTATTAATTTAGAAATAAATGATAAAATGATTGGCTTTAAATTTGGTGAATTTATTAATACACGAAAAAAACATATATATAAAAAAAAAAAATAAATTATGGGTCAGAAGATAATACCAATTAGTTTAAGATTAAATAAAAAAAAAAATTGGAATTCAAAATGGATTGTTAATAATAATAAATATTCGGATTTATTACATTTTGATTTAGAAATTAAAAAATATTTTGAAAATATTTTTAATTATAAAAATCTTAAATTAATTAATATAAATGTAGTAAAAACATCAAATAATATTAATGTATATGTTTATATACAAAAAAATGCAAAAAAATATTATAAATTATCTTATAATAAAATTATTAAGCATTTAAATTTATATTATCCAAATAATAATATTAAATTATTTATTAAAAATGTTCAATTTTTTGAATTTATTAAATTACGAAAAAATTTAAAAAAAATTTTTGATAAAATAAAAAAAAATAATAGAATTAATAAAAATGTTAAAAAAATGATTTATAATTTTAGTTATGCTTTTTATACTAAAAATATTAATATTATAACATTTTATATTAAACAAACATTAGAAAGAAAAAAAACACATAAAAAATTTATAAATAATATTGATAATATGCTTCAAGAATTTTTTAAAATGTTTTCTAATTTTGTTGGATATCGTTTACAATTTAAAGGTCGTTTAAATAAATCAAAACGTAAAAAAAAAATGGTTTTTCAAAAAGGAAAAATACCATTAAATACTTTAGAGTATGATATTAAATATCATTTTAATGAATTTAAAACACCATCAGGTATTTGTAGTATTAAATTATGGATTTTTTTTAAACCTTTAAAAATAACATTAAATTCTAAATTTAAAAAAAAAAATCAAATTAATTAAAAATATTAAAAAATTTAAATTATGTTATTTCCAAAAAAAACTAAATATAAAAAACAATTTAAAGGTAAACTTGTAGGAAAAACAACAAAAGGTAATAATATTATTTATGGTAAATATGCAATTAAAGTTCTAGAAGAAACTCGTTTAACTTCAAGACAAATAGAAGCAACTCGTCGAATAATTATTAGAAAAATGAAAAGATTAGGCTTTTTATGGATTAGAGTTTTTCCTGATATACCTGTAACTGCTAAACCTACAGAAAATCGTATGGGTAAAGGTAAAGGAGCTGTTTCATTTTGGGTGGCAAAAGTTAAAAAAGGTCAAATTTTATATGAAATTAGTGGTATATCGTTAGAAAATGCAAAAAAAGTTCTAAAAGCAGGTTCAAATAAATTACCTGTAAAAACAAAATTTATTTATAAATAATAAGGCTTATAGTTTAATTGGTTAGAGCATACCGCTCATAACGGTGTAGTTGTAGGTTCAAGTCCTACTAGGCCTAATTAAAAAATTTTATTTTAAATGAAAAAATTAAAAAAACAAAAAATTAATAATTTACTAAATTATCAACAATTTTTAAAAAATAATTATTTAAAAAAAAATAAATTTAAATTAAAAAATATTTTATTTAAAAATCAAATTTTATATAATAATTTAAATTTAGAATCATATGTAATTGAATTTAATAATTATGAAAATATTTATTTACCTTTTACTTTAATAAAAATAGATGAAATATCAACAATTTCTATGAAATATGAAAATGTTATATTATTTAATTATGATTTAACTTATAATATTTTATATCAATTTAATAAAATAATGTTTCAACATATTTTAAAAAAAAATAATAATGCAATTAAAGGACGTTTATTAGGTGGAAATTGGAATAATAAAAAAATTTTTATTTCTATTTTAGGTTTTATTTTTTCTATGAAACCTATTAATTTAAATAATGCTTTAAATTATAAAAAAAAATTTTATTTTAATAAATATAATAAAAAAGGATTTTATAAAAAAAAAATTAATACTACTCGATTAATTAATTGTTATAAATTAAAATATCTAAATTTTAAAATTAATAATATTAATAATTTAAATTTATTTCGAAAATCAAAAAAAGAATTTTCAAGACTTTCATATATTCAAACTATTATTCAAAATCAAAAAATACAAAATAATAGTTTAAAAATAAAATAAAAAAAAAGTATTCTTTCAAGAAAAATATATGTTGAAGAAATAAAATTTTTAAATAAAATTATGCCACAATTCGATCAATTTTCATTTTTTAATCAAGTTTCATGGTTTTTATTCTTTTTTTTTAATTTTTATTTTTTTGTTACTTATTTTTTTTACCTAAAATTTGTTATAATTTAAAATTTAGAAAAAAAAAAATAATTTTTGATAATAAAAAAAAAAATCAAATTAATTTTGAAAAAAATAATATTATTTTTTTTTTAATAATTCTTATAAAACATTTTGTTCTAATTTTGAATTATTTATTACCAAAAAACTATCAATTTATAAAAAAAATCAAGAAATTAAAATACAAGAAACTCCAATTTTTAATACTTTATTAAAACAAAAAATTAATATTTTTTTAAATCAAAAATTTTTATTATTTAAGAAGATTTTTATAACAATTAATTAAATTAATTATTATATAATTTTAATAAGTGTATAGCTCAGTTGGTAGAGCACCGGACTTTTAATCCGATGGTCTTGGGTTCAAGTCCCAATACACTTATTATTATTGGGGATATATTTCAACTGGTAGAAAGTATGTTTTGCAAATATAAGGTTATCGGTTCGAATCCGATTATCTCCACATTTATTTTTAGTATATATATTTTATGCAAAAAAAAATTAAAAAAAATATTAAACAACGTTATTTATTTAAAAATATTGAAAAAAATAGATTAACTTTAAAAATTCTTTCAAAAAATTTAAATATTGAAAAAAATTTAAGATGGAAATTACAACAAAAATGGTTTTTTTTTCATCAAAATTCATCAATTACTAGAATTAAAAATTTATGTGTTTTAACTGGACGTTCTAAAAGTATTTATCGTTTATTTAAAATTTCTAGAATTCAATTACGTAAATTAGCATCAAAAGGATTTTTACCTGGTGTTTCAAAATATAGTTGGTAAATTTTATTATGATTATAACAGATACTCTTTCAAATTTATTTTCAAAAATAAAAAACGGATACTTAGCAAAAAAATCAAAAATAGTACAGCAAAAATCAAAACAAAGTATAAATATTTTAAATATTTTAGTTAAAGAAGGTTTTATAAAAAGTTATAAAATAAATTCAAAAAATCAATTAGATATTTATTTAAAATATAAAAAAAATAAAGCAGTTATTATGGAAATAAAACGTTTATCAAAACCGGGAAAACGTTTATATATAACTAATAAAGATTTATATAAAAAAAAAAGGGGATTTTATATTATTTCAACATCTATTGGTATTTTAACTGATTTACAAGCTAAAAAATTAAATGTTGGTGGTGAATTAATTTGTAAAATTTTTTAACATTAAAAATTATGATTAAAATATTAAAAAAAAATATTAAATTAAAAAATAAAAATTTTTTTAAAAGTTCTTTAGGAAATATTCAACTTTTTTTTATTGATAAAACTTTTATTATACCAACAAATATAAAAATTTCTAATAAAGATAAAACAATTTTTTTTGAAACATCTTTAGGTGTATTATCTTTAGATTTTATTAATAATATTAATTTTTTCATTAAAAAAAATAAATTATTATTAAATATTAATATAAATAAAAATAAAAAAAGTATTTTAAATTTATATAATAAATTAATTAAAATAAAAATTAAAGGTGTTTTACAAGGTTTTAAAATTAGTTTACTTTTAAAAGGTATTGGTTTTAAAGCTTTTATTGAAAATAATAATTTAATTTTAAAATTAGGATTTAGTCATAATATTATAATACCAATTCCTTCAAATATTGAAATTATTAATCAAACAAATATTTTAATTTTTAGTAGTATAGATTATATTTTTTTAAATCAATTTGTATATTATATTAAAAATCATAAAAAACCAGAACCTTATAAAGGAAAAGGTTTATTATTAAAAAATGAAAAAATTTTACAAAAAGAAGGAAAAAAAAGTAAAAAATAATTAAATATGATACAAAAAAAAAAAAATAATAATAATAATATTTTATTAAATTTATTATTTAAATCTAAAAATATGTATGGAGAATCTTTAACTTATACAAATAAAGAATTATTACCTTTTATATATGGTAGTAGACATGATTATACTATAATTAATTTAAAAGATGTTTCATTTTTTTTAAAACGTATTTTTAAATTAATTAAAAATATGATACAAAAAAATGAAAAAATCTTAATAATAGGTAATGCAGATGAAATTCGATTTTTATTAACTACTTCTTTTGTAAAAAAAAATTTAAATATTATTTTCTTTAATAAGGAATGGATTAATGGATTAATTACTAATAAAATTATGGATACACCTTTTAATAAAGTAATTAATTATTTATTTAAAGAAAATGAAATAAAATTAATTTTAATAATTCAAAGTTCAATAAAAGATACTTTTTTAAATCAAGAACTTTCTATTTTAAAAGTTCCAACTATTTCATTAATAAATACAAGTCAAACAATAAAAAATATAGATTATCCAATAGTAACAAATTCTAGAAATATTCAATCAATATATACTTTAATGTATTTATTACGTAAAATATTTTAATAAATAATATGAATAAATTAAAACCAAGAAATAAAATATGTTTTCAAAATAATAGAAACATTCATAAAAATTTAAACTTATTAAAATTAAAATCAAAAAAATGGAATTTATTTAAAAAAAAATTAAGATATCGAAAAGAAATAAAACCTGAAAAACGGAAAAAATTCTTTCAAAAAAGATTATTTGAAAAACAACAATTTCGAAATTTTTATGGATGTATACATGAATATCAATTAAAAAATTTATTTCAAAAATTATCAAAAAAAGAAATAAAATAAATATATTTAAAAAATTTGTTATTTTATTAGAAAGTCGTTTGGATATTAATCTTGTAAGATTAAAACTAGTAAAAACAATTTTTAAAGCAAAACAATTAATTAATCATAAAAAAATTAAAGTTAATAATAAAATTATAAATAAACCTAATTTTTTATTACAAAAAGGTGATATTATTCATATTATTAAATAGTTATAAATATGCAAAAGAATAAAAAAAATTATCAAAAAAATAAAAAATTTAATAAACAATATTTTAATCGAAAAAATAATAAATATCCATATTTTAATAAAAAAAATAAAAATAATATTTATTATCTTTTAGGTGAAAAAAAACCATCAAAACCATTAACAACTGCATATTTACATAGAAATAAAAAAATCAAAACAGGTATTTTTTTTAAAAAACCTACATTTAAAACTATTTTATATCCTTTCTATTTAAATTTAAAATTAGTTAATGAATATTTAAAAAAAAAATAAAAATTTAAACCATTTAAATGGTTTAAGTATTAATAATAAAAGCATTAAGTGGATGCCTTGGCATTAATTTAATTTTTAGGACGTAAAAAATGCGAAAAGCTATATCAAATAATACTTTATTTTAAAATATAGATTTCCTAAAGAAAACTTTTTCTTTGTGAAAATTTAAAAAACAGTGAATTGAAATATCTAAGTAACTGTTAAAAAAATCAAACGAGATTCCGTTAGTAATGACGAATGAAAATGGAAATTAGGTTAATAAAAATAAAAAAATTATTTGAAAAATTTTGAAAAATTTACTTAAAAAGGTGAAAGTCCTGTAGAATAATTATTATTTTTATAATAGTAAAAAGAGGTATGTGTAATCTTTTTTGAATATTGGGGAACCACCCTCAAAACCTTTTAAGAATTAATGATCGATAGTGAACAAGTACTGTAAAGGAAAGGTGAAAAAGAACTTTTGAGTTTGAAATAATTCTGAAACTTAATGTTAATAATCAATTGGAACTTTTTTAAAAAGTGACAGTGTACCTTTTGCATAATGGGCCAGCAAGTTTATTTTTATAGCAAGCTTAATTTAATAAAGTAGGCGTAGATAAATCAAGTTTTAAAAAGCTTTTTAGTTATATAAATAAGACCCGAAATTGAGTGATCTAACCATGAACAGATTGAAAAATAGGTAAAACTATTTGGAGGATCGAACTCACATATGTGGCAAAATATGGAGATGATTTGTGGTTAGGAGTGAAAGGCTAATCAAACTCAGAGATAGCTGGTTTTCCGCGAAATCTATTGAAGTAGAGCATTTAAAATCTTTTTTTGGGTAGAGCACTCATTGAGCTAGGGGGCGTAAAAACTTACTAAATTCTTGGAAACTCCGAATACAAAAAAACGTAATTTAAATAGACAGACATTAGGCGCTAAGGTCTTTTGTCAAGAGGGAAACAGCCCAGATTGATCGCTAAGGTCTCTAAATAATATTCTAAGTGAAAAAGGAAGTGAAAAAATAATTACAACCAGTAGGTAGGCTTGGAAGCAGCCATCCTTTAAAGAAAGCGTAATAGCTCATTGGTCTAGTTTTTTTGCGCCTAAAATGTATCGAGACTTAAGAAATTTACCGAAGCGGCAAGTTTTATTATAAGATAAAACGGTAGCGGAACATTCTGTATGTTAATAAAGATATATTGTGAAATATATTGAAGATATCAGAAAAGAAAATGCTGGCATTAGTAACAAAAAATAACAACTATAAATTGTTATCACCGTAAATCCAAGGGTTTCTATGTTAAGATGTATTGCATAGAGTGAAACGGCCCCTAAGAAAGATTTGACGAAAGCAAATTTTGATGGGATAATTTTTAAATTAAATTTTTTTAAAAAAGTGACAAAAATTTTTTATTTTTCAGGAAATAGCTTTTTTAATTGAAAACCGTACCCTAAACCGACACAGGTGGATAGGTCGAGTAGACTAAGGTGAATGAGAGAACTATATTGAAGGAACTCGGCAAAATGACTTTGTAACTTCGGGATAAAAAGTACCTAATTATTAAAAATAATTAGGTGTCACAAAATAGGGGGTTGCGACTGTTTAATAAAAACTTAGGACTCTGCTAAATGGTAACATGATGTATAGGGTCTGACACCTGCCCGGTGCTGGAAGATTAAAAGGAAATGTTTACGCATTAAATGGAAGTCCCAGTAAACGGCGGCCGTAACTCTGACGGTCCTAAGGTAGCGAAATTCCTTGTCGGGTAAGTTCCGACCTGCATGAATGGTGTAACGACATCCCCGCTGTCTCCAATATAGACTCAGTGAATTTGAATTATCCGTGAAGATGCGGATTCTCTATAGTTAGACGGAAAGACCCCGTGAACCTTTACTACATCTTTATATTGTTATTTTATCTAATATGTGTAGCATAAGTGGTAATCGTTTAAACCTTTACGCTAGTAAATTGTTTAGATATCCTTGAAATACCACTCTTATTAAAATAAATAACTAATATTTTTAAAATAGACATTGTATGGTTGGTAGTTTGACTGGGGCGGTCACCTCCTAAAGAGTAACGGAGGTGTACAAAGGTAAGCTCAAATTGGGTAATATTATCAATTGTAGAGCATAATGGTAAAAGCTTGCTTGACTGTAAGATAGACATATCAAACAGGGACGAAAGTCGGTCATAGTGATCCGATAATTCTTTGTGGAAAGATTATCGCTCAACGGATAAAAGGTACTCCGGGGATAACAGGCTGATGACTCCTAAGAGCTCCTATCGACGGAGTCGTTTGGCACCTCGATGTCGACTCATCACATCCTGGAGCTGAAGAAGGTTCCAAGGGTTCGGCTGTTCGCCGATTAAAGTGGTACGTGAGTTGGGTTTAGAACGTCGTGAGACAGTTTGGTTCCTATCTTCTATAGATATTTTGAAAAATGAAAGAATCTAACTCTAGTACGAGAGGACCGAGAAGGGTAAATCTCTGGTGTATCGGTTGTTTTAAGGCATCGCCGAGTAGCTAAATTTATTTTGGATAATTACTGAAAGCATCTAAGTAAGAAACCATTCTTAAAAATTTTTCATTTGAAAACTGTAAAAGATGATTACATTAATAGGTTTTAAGTGTAAGTATTGTAAAATATTTAGCTTAAAAATACTAAAAGTTTAAAAATTTAAAATATAATTATTTCTTTGTAGCTCAATGGTAGAGCAAATGGCTGTTAACCATTAGGTTGTAGGTTCAAATCCTATCAAAGAAGTTTTATATTTTAGGTCGAATAGCCAAGTCAGGTTTAAGGCAGTAGTTTGCTAAACTATCAGTTAATTTATTAACTCGTGGGTTCAAATCCCACTTCGACTTATTTTATTAATAGGATGATGTAGTTTAACGGTAGAGCGTGGGAATCATAATCCTAATGTTGTAGGTTCAAATCCTACCATCATTATTATTTAAATATCAATATTATTTTTAAACGGAAGGTAGCATAGTCTGGCTAATGCATCTGTTTTGGGAACAGAAGACCAAAGGTTCAAATCCTTTTCTTCCGAAAATTGATAATAAGATGAGATAGAGTAATAGGTTAACTTATCAGGCTCATAATCTGAAGATGTAGGTTCAAGTCCTACTCTCATCATTTTTATTATAATCTTAATTTATGATTCAAATTCAAACCAAAGTAAAAATAAATGATAATAGTGGTATTAAAATAGGCCAATGTTTAAAAATTTATAAAAAAAAAGTTGGAAAAATTGGTGATACCATTTTAATTTCTGCAAAAAAATTACGTTTAAATCAAAAAAAAAAAATAAAAATAATTAAAGGCGATTTATTTAAAGCTTTAATTATTCATACAACATATCAAAAAAAGAGTACTATAGGTAATATGATTAAATTTGATAAAAATTGTATAATTATTTTAAATAATCAAAATAAACCCTTAGGTACACGTATATTTGGTCCAATTACATCTGAATTTCGAAAACAAAAAAATTTTAAAATATTATCATTAGCTTCAAATATTTTATAAAAATCTATGGAAAAAAATTTACAAAATCATTATCAAAATGTTACTATATACGATCTTTTAACAAAATTAAATTTTAAAAATCTATTTGAAATTACTAAAATAACTAAAATTTGTTTAAATATTGGTTTTAAAAATGCAAATATTGAAAAAAAAAAATTAATTAATATAATTTTACTTTTAAAATTAATAACAAATCAAAAACCTTTAATAACAAAATCAAAAAAAATAATATTTTTTTAAAAATAAAAAAAAACTCAATTATAGGTTGTAAAATAACTTTACGAAAAAAAAATATTTTTAATTTTTTAGAAAAAATTTTAATTTTTATTTTACCAAATTCAACTAAAATAAATTTTAATTTTAAAAATAAAAACATTTTAAATTTTCAAATTCAAAATGTTTTACATTTTTTTGAATTAAAAACTGAATTTTTAAAATTTAAAGATATACCTCCAATTGATGTATCTATTCATACAAATTCTAAAAATAATAATGAATTATTTTTATTATTAAATTCACTTTTTTTAATAAAAAAATAATTTATTAGCAAAAATAGCTCAATGGTAGAGTATAACCTTGCCAAGGTTAATGTTGAGGGTTCGAATCCCTTTTTTTGCTTATTTTTTTATTTAATTTTACAAATGTACCCAAAGGCAGTATTTGGTATTTCCATTCATTAATTTAATAGGGAATAATAATAGAATTGACATTTATTTGTGATTATAGATTAATTGGTAAATCCTTTATCTTCCAAGTAAATATTGTGGGTTCGAGTCCCACTAATCACATTTTAATTAAATAAAAATAAAGGAGAAATGGCTGAGTGGTTAAAAGCGGCAGACTGTAAATTTGTTGAAGTAATTTCTACGTAGGTTCAAATCCTACTTTCTCCAACTTAATTTTATTAATAAAATCTTAAAATTCAGAATATATATATATATATTAATAGATTTTTAAATATTTTTTAAAAAATCTATTAATTTGTTAATACTTTTTTCAAATAAAAATGAATTAACTGAATAAATATATGGGGTATTTTTATCTTTTTGAATTAAATCTTCTAATATTTTAATTAAATTATTAATATTAATTGGTGTTAAATTTATATTTTTTAATATTTGATGTACTATATTTTTATCTATGGTTGATGATGTAGGATCTATATCTTTTAATATTTGATGTATTGTTTCCCAACCTTTAACCGTACAATTATTTGAAATTTCTACAGATATTTTATATAATTCTTCTATATTATAATTTAATGATTCATTTGAATAGAAAAATATTAATATTATACTTAATATAAGTAATAAACAACTGATTATTAATTTTTTATTTGTGATATTTTGTTCTTCACAATTTGTGATATTTTGTTCTTCACAATTTGTGATATTTTGTTCTTCACAATTTGTGATATTTTGTTCTTCACAATTTGTGATATTTTGTTCTTCACAATTTGTGATATTTTGTTCTTCACAATTTGTGATATTTTGTTCTTCACAATTTGTGATATTTTGTTCTTCACAATTTGTAAATATTATAATTAAAATTGAAATTATTATTTTATAAATTTTTTTCATATATATCTAAAAAGATATATATTTTTTATAAAAAATATATTTAATTATATTTGTTAAAAAATCAAAAAAAATTTATCCTTTAAGACAATATAAGACAAAAATTAATATAAGAATGATATATTTTTAAATCTTAAAAAAAAGTTGTTAATTTAAAAATTAATATTAAATAATTAATATAAAATCTAAATAGAGTTTGATCCTGGCTCAGAATAAATGCTATCGGTATGCTTAACACATGCAAGTCGAATGTTTTAAAAACATGGCGAACGGGTGAGTAACACGTGAATTATCTACCTTTTAATTCAGGATAATTATTTTATAAAAATACTGAATAAATATATTAAAGTTTTAAACGTTAAAAGATGAGTTTGCGCAAGATTATGGTAGTTGGTAGTTTAATAGACTACCAAGCCTATTATCTTTAGCTGGTTTGAAAGAATGATCAGCCACATTGGGACTGAGACACGGCCCAAACTTTTTTAAAGGCAGCAGTGGGGAATTTTGGACAATGAGCGAAAGCTTGATCCAGCAATACCGAGTGAGTGATGACGGCTAATTAGGTTGTAAAGCTCTTTCATTAAGGAGGAAAATGACAGTACTTAAAAAAGAAGTTCCGGCTAATACCCGTGCCAGCAGCCGCGGTAATACGGGAGGAGCGAGCATTATTCGGAATGATTAGGCGTAAAGGGTTTGTAGGTGGTTTTTTAAGTTGAAAGAAACAAATTAAAGCTCAACTTTATACATTTTTTCAAAACTGATAAACTGGAGTATAAATAGAGGATAATGGAATTTCTATTGGAGTGATAAAATACGTTGATAATAGAAGGAAGACCTATGGCGAAGGCAATTATCTGGGTATATACTGACACTGAGAAACGAAAGCTTGGGTAGCGAACGGGATTAGAGACCCCGGTAGTCCATGCTGTAAACGATGAGTGCTAATATTTAGAATTTTTAGATATAACAGCTAACGCGTTAAGCACTCCGCCTGAAAAGTATAATCGCAAGATTGAAATTCAAAGGAATTGACGGGAGTCTACACAAGCGGTGGAGCATGTGGTTTAATTCGATAATACGCGCAGAACCTTACCAACTCTTGCTAATTTTTATATAAAATTTTATATAAAAAACAGGCGTTGCATGGCTGTCGTCAGCTCGTGTTGTGAAATGTTTGGTTAAATCCTTTAACGAGCGCAACCCTTATCGTTAGTTACTAATTTATTATAAATAAATAAATGTACTCTAACGAAAAAATTAATGATAGGTTAATGGAAGGTGGGGATGACGTCAAGTCTTCATGGCCCTTATGAGTTGGGCTACACACGTGCTACAATGATAATTACAATGAGAGGCAATAATGATGAAAGTTGGAGCAAATCTTTAAAAATTATCCTAGTTCGGATTAAGGGCTGAAACTCGCCCTTATGAAGTTGGAATCGCTAGTAATCGCAGAACAGCATGCTGCGGTGAATATGTTACTGGACTTTGTACACACCGCCCGTCACATCAGGGAAGTTGATTATTTTTAAAATAATCTTTAATTATTTTATAAAATTAGATAATTATTTAAATAAAATAATTTATAATTTTTATAAAATAAGTTAAAATTCCTAAAAAGTAATTAGTAACTTTGATGAAGTCGTAACAAGGTAGTTGTAGGGGAACCTGTGTCTGGAAGAGATCTTTAAACATTCTTAAATTAATTTTAAAAGTCTTAGGAAAATAGTTTAATTGGTAAAATCATAGTCTCCAAAATTATTGTTATGGGTTCAAGTCCCATTTTTCCTGTTTGAATATAACATAATTTTATTTAAAAAAATATTATAAATCAAAAAAATTTTATAATATCTGAAATTAATTAAATTCAAGTTATAAAAATAAAATTTTATTTAAAATACTTTTTAACAAAAGGGAATTTAAATTTAGATTTATAATATTTTTCTAAGTAAGAATTATGAAAAAATTTTTTTTAATTATAACAATTTTTTTTATTTTATCTTTAATTTTAGCTATTAGCATATTATATATGCATAATATTTTATTTCAATTAAATTTTGAAATTTTAATTTTATTAGTAAAAAATCATATAAATATTTTTCATTTACATTATGATTGTCATGAATTCTGTCCTGGATATATTTCACCAGCTGATTTTGAATTATTACTAATGGAATTACGCGGAGAGTTAAATTAAAATAAAAAATTATTTTTAATACAAAAAAATAACAATTAAAAATCCTTTATAAAAAATAAAAATCCTTTATAAAAAATAAAAATCCTTTATAAAAATAAAAATCCTTTATAAAAAATAAAAATCCTTTATAAAAAATAAAAATCCTTTATAAAAAATAAAAATCCTTTATAAAAAATAAAAATCCTTTATAGGAAATAAAAATTTTTTATAAAAATAATTAGTAATTAAAAAATAGGGAGGATTCTTTTTTTTTTTTTTTTTATAATATAAATGTTTTTTTAAATATAATTTTTCAATTAATGATATGTATTATATTAGTTATATTATTCTTTTTAATTAATTATATTAAAAATATTTATAAATTTTTTTTTTTATAAAATTTATATTCTTTAAGAAAGTAAGAATTATGAAAAAATTTTTTTAATTATAACAATTTTTTTTATTTTATCTTTAATTTTAGCTATTAGCATATTATATATGCATAATATTTTATTTCAATTAAATTTTGAAATTTTAATTTTATTAGTAAAAAATCATATAAATATTTTTCATTTACATTATGATTGTCATGAATTCTGTCCTGGATATATTTCACCAGCTGATTTTGAATTATTACTAATGGAATTACGCGGAGAGTTAAATTAAAATAAAAAATTATTTTTAATACAAAAAAATAACAATTAAAAATCCTTTATAAAAATAAAAATCCTTATAAAAAATAAAAATCCTTTATAAAAAATAAAAATCCTTTATAAAAATAAAAATCCTTTATAAAAAATAAAAATCCTTTATAAAAATAAAAATCCTTTATAGGAAATAAAATTTTTTATAAAAATAATTAGTAATTAAAAAATAGGGAGGATTCTTTTTTTTTTTTTTTTATAAATATAAATGTTTTTTTAAATATAATTTTTCAATTAATGATATGTATTATATTAGTTATATTATTCTTTTTAATTAATTATATTAAAAATATTTATAAATTTTTTTTTTATAAAATTATATTCTTTAAGAAAGTAAGAATTATGAAAAAATTTTTTTAATTATAAACAATTTTTTTTTTATTTTATTTTAATATTAGCTATTAGCATATTATATTTGCATATATTTTATTTCAATTAAATTTTGAAATTAAATTTATATAGTAAACAAATTATATAAATATTTTTCATTTACATTATGATATGTCATGAACTGTCCTGGTTTTCACCAGCAGCTGATTTATGGAATTATTATTAATTAAATAACAATTATGTTTTTTTAAAATAATAACTTATTTTTTGTTAAAAATGTTATATAGAATTAAAAATCCTTATAAAAAACAATAAAATCCTTCAACTATTGTACATGTGCTACTATTGAAATTATTTGGACTTTATTCCACTTTAATTCTATTAACTGTTGCAATTCCATCTTTTGCTTTATTATATTATGATGAAGTAATTGATCCATTATAACTTTAAAAGTTATAGGTAGTCAATGGTATTGGAGTTATGAATATTCAATTATTTAGAATTTTCAGATGACCTTTAATTTTGATAGTTACATGGTACAAGAGGATGATTTAGCAATTGTCAATTTAGAATTTTAGAAGTAGATAATCGTGTATAGTAGTTCTACTAATAGTCTATTGAGTATTAATTACTGCATCAGATGTTTATACATTCATGGGCTATACCTTCATTAGGTATTAAATTAGATGCATGTCCGGGACGTTTAAATCAAACATCAATGTTTATAAAAAAGAAGGTGTTTTTATGGACAATGTAGTGATTTGTGGAGTAAATCATGGATTTATGCCGATAGTAGTTGAAGCTGTTTCATTAGAAGATTATTTAACTTGGTTAAAAAATAAAATCAATTTGATTTTTATGTAAATTAAAAATTTATGATATTTAAAATCATAGGTGTAATCTTTTTAATATTTTATTATTTACTGATATTAAACAAGTATTCAAAATTAAACAATTTTTAAAAATAAAATAAAAATTAAAAAAACAACGAAATTTTTTTAATTTTAAAATAAAATATATAATTTTGCATTTAAAAAAAAAAATATTCAAAATTAATTTTCAAAATATAAATAATGGTCAACAAGATGGCTTTTTTCAACAAATCATAAAGATATTGGAACTTTATATTTATTTTTAGTGCTTTTGCTGGTGTAGTTGGTACAACTTTATCTCTTTTAATTGAATGGAATTATCACAACAGGTAATCAATTTTTATGGGAAATCATCATTATATAATGTTGTTGTGACTGCTCATGCTTTTATTATGGTTTTTTTTTTAGTTATGCCTGCTCTAATTGGTGTTTTGGTAATTGGTTGGTTCCTTTAATGATCGGTGCACCTGATATGGCTTTCACGTATGAATAATATAAGTTTTTGGTTATTATACCCCCAGCTTTATTTTATTAGTTTCATCTGCTATTGTTGAATCTGGTGCTGGTACTGGGTTGGACTGTTTATCCACCATTATCAAGTGTACAAGCACATTCAGGACCTTCTGTTGATTTAGCTATTTTTAGTTTACATTTAACAGGTATTTCTTCGTTATTAGGTGCTATTAATTTTATTTCAACTATTTATAATATGAGAGCTCCTGGATTAAGTTTTCATAGATTACCTTTATTTGTGTGGTCTATTTTATTACTGCTTTTCTTATTATTAACATTACCAGTATTAGCAGGTGCGATTACTATGTTATTAACTGATAGAAATTTAAATACTTCTTTTTATGATCCATCTGGGGAGGAGATCCAGTATTATACAACATTTATTTTGGTTTTTTGTCACCTGAAGTATGTTTTAATTTAACCAGCTTTTGGTATTATAGTCAAGTTCATCAGCAGCTTTGCTAAAAAAAATGTATTTGGTTATTTAGGAATGGTTTATGCAATGTTATCTATTGGTTATATTAGGTTCAATTGTTTGGGCTCATCATATGTTTACTGTTGTTTAGATGTAGATACTAGAGCATATTTTTCAGCAGCTACTATGATTTTGCTGTACCTACAGGTATTAAAATATTTAGTTGGTTAGCTACTTTATGGGGAGGTTCTTTAAAATTTGAGACACCTTTATTATTTACTTTTAGTTTTATTTTATTATTTGTTATGGGTGGAGTAACTGGAGTAGCTATGTCTAATTCAGGTTTATATTGCTTTACATGATACTTATTATATTGTGGACATTTTCATTATGTATTATCTATGGGTGCTGTTTTTGGTATATTTACAGGATTCTATTTTTGGATTGGTAAAATTTCTGGTCGTAGATATCCTGAAGTTTTAGGTCAATTCATTTTTGGTTATTCTTTATTGTGTAAATGTAACCTTTTTTCCAATGCACTTTTTGGTTTAGCTGGTATGCCTAGAAGAATTCCAGATTTTCCTGATGCTATGAGTGGTTGGAATGCTGTAGTAGTTTTGTTATTATATTTCATTTTTTCAGCTATGTTCTTTTTATATTGTATATGTAACTTTAGTACATGGTAAAAAAATTGAAAATTAATTTTAAATATATTTATTTTTATATAATTTAATATATAAAAATAAATATATTTTATATAATAAAATATTATTAACAATTTTATATTATATAAATTAAAAAAAATATATTCTTTAAGATTTTTAATAATTATAAAAAAATTGATAAAACATTTATGTTATTACAAGCTTCTAAATTTTAGGTGCAGGATAGCTACTTTAGGATTAATTGGTGTGTATTGGTATCGGTAATGTTTTTGGTTCTTTATTATAGGTATTTCAAGAAATCCTTCTTTACAACAAGAATTAATGAGAACTGCTATTTTAGGTTTCGCATTAACTGAAGCAATCGCTTTATTTTGTTTAATGATGCTTTTTTCATTTTTATTTGCTTTTTAAATTAAAATTAAATCCTGTAAAATATAATAAATAATTTTTATTATATTTAATGTTATATAATTACTTAGGCTGGAGTATTTTTAATGAAAAAAAAAAAAATTATTTATTTTTAAGATAAAAAACTATTTATATAAATAGTTTTTTATTATTTGTTATTTATGAAAGTATTAAAAAATTTAGTCAATATGTATTACAAATTTTACCTATAATAAATTATACTTTATATAAAAATGAATTATGTATTAATATTTCTACAATAAATTAATTCCTTTTTTATTTTTTTAAAGAATCATACAAATAGTCAATTCAAAATATTATCTGAAATATGTGCTTATAGATTATATTAATAAAGAAAACGTTTTGAAATTGTTTATAATTTATTAAGTATTCGTTTTAATAGCCGTTTAAAAGTTAAAATAATAATTAATGAATTACAACCTGTAGATTCAATTATTAAAGTATATAAAGACGCTGGCTCATTGGTGTGAAAGAGAAGTTTGGGATATGTTTGGTATTTTTTTTTTAAATCATCCAGATTTACGAAGAATTTTAACAGTTATGGTTTTGAAGGACATCCTTTACGTAAAGATTTCCTTTAAGTGGTTTTTTAGAAGGTTTTTATATGAATTAAAAAAAGAGTAGTATATGAACCTATTAACTTAGCGCAACAATATCGATTATTTGAATTTAATAATCCTTGGGATAAAAAATAAATTTATAATATTTTTTAATATATTTTTGTTTTAGGTTGTTTATTTTATATTTCATAAAATGAGATGGAATAAAAAATCATTGTTTGCAGTTATTAATAATCATTTAATAGATATCCTACCCCTGTTAATTTAAATTATTTTTTTGGATTGGTTCGTTAGCCGGTATTAATGTTAGTAGTACAAATTTTAACTGGTATTTTTTTAGGCATGCATTGATACAACACACACATATTATAGCTTTTAATAGTGTTGAACATATAATGAGAGATGTTAATAATGGTTGGTTAATTAGAATATACACATGCAAATGGTGCTTCTTTCTTTTTTATTGTGGTATATGTACATATTTTTAGAGGTTATATTACGGTTCTTATATTACACACAAGAGAAGCTTTATGGTGTTCAGTGTGTAATTATTTTTATTTTAATGATGGCTACTGCATTTATGGGTTATGTTTTACCTTGGGGACAAATGAGTTTTTGGGTGCAAACTGTTATTACTAACTTATTTTCTGCAATACCTTTAATAGGAAAAG